>SNQJ01S0306767.1:0-10115 GCA_010110895.2 Picea sitchensis | reverse complement strand
GCGAAAGAGATTATTAAAGGGGGTGACCTTCCCATGAGAGGAGGATCCTTTAAGGATGTTGATATGTTATATCTACATGTTGCAACCCTCAAATACTAGTCAATAAGGGAGTAACATTATATGGAATTGAAATAACTTCAAGATTACCAACTTGTTTGAACAACCATGGATGAGTATGAAAAATCCTAGATATTCTCATAATATTTTAGAGGGGAAAATTACATAGTTGTTACCACAAAAGGGGAAAAATTATCCAATTGTAAGTAATGGTTTAACATTGACCCATGCACGAAAGAGAGTGTGGTTAAATGATGTGTTGTAAGAAAATTCTAAAGTTGGAGGTAAGGAAATATCTAAAAGGTCTTCCCTATAAAAATCATATTGCGAAATATTTTATTGTGTATTTCTCTAAACACTTAACATATGCATTGTATCAAACAAATGAGTTATGCTTTCAAATATGAAGAAACGATTGAAATTCATTTCAAATGTAGAGCAGAGTACAACTGAATTCTACACTTCAAGCTCGGAAGAAAACATAAATATTGTTTCGAGCCAGCTGTTGACAGGCGAAATTGACCGTCCGTCAACTGGGAGAGTGGAACCGGTCCGGGGTTGTCTAAATAACCCAAGCCGTTTGGGATGAACCACCCTGACGAGTTTAGCGGCTCCGTTAGCCGATCTAAGTGCTAAGAAAACAAAAGAAAACTACTCTAAATGAACTAATCTAACTAATTAAAACAAACTAATAAACAAATCTAAACTACTAATATATACAATTCGCTACCTAAACTATAATAATTCTATGAAATTTAACATTCAAACTATTAATTGAATCAAATCTTAATCACAAATGTACAATATTTATAAATCACAGATTTAGAAGAAAATCTGCAAAAATCTGCAAAAATCAATTGCAAACTGCCCTAAGACAACGAGACTGTTTTTTGATTTTTATAGTTTTATGATAAAGAAATAGAATAAAAGCTAACTATCTAAACTAAGCAACTAAAATACTAACTCTAACTATGAATCTAAACTATACATATATCTATCTAAACTACTTAAATTATACTAACAAACTAACTATTAAATACTAAATAACAAACTGACCTGAAGTAACGTTTTCCAATCTGTCCTATGTAAGATGGTCGATTCAGCTGTTTGGTGGGAGTAAACCCGCACCAGATTCTCCACGATCTTCTCGTAAACGAGAAGCTACTGTACTCTTCAAATATAATCACAGGACAAACTAGACATAAAAAATTTACAACAACCTTATGATTTATAAATCTTCACATTTAGATAAATCTGTATGTAAAGATCTATACAAAATGATTCAATTAATGAAGAAGAGAAATCTGTCATTCATTAAATGAAACAAAGTAATTGCTGTAATTTAAATAATTAAAGAGATCAGATATGGATAACATTTTAATCTAATCACATCATCCTGCAATAGATTATGATAGCTAAAGTAGTCTATAATCAACTGCAAACTGATATGCATTAAACTTGAAACAAAAGTTTGATATATTGAAAGTGAAAGCTGTTACAAGACATCAACTTTCGTCTCAGTTGGAATCACAAATCCATAGTTTGGTTCTTCCACAGTGAGGATGATCATCAGTTTATTACAAAAATGAAAAGTATTTAAAGACCTTCCACAGGGTAAAACATCCCTGTGGAAGTTATCAAAACTGTTTACACAAATCTGGGAAAATATCCCAAGTCTGACTAAACTAACAACCTAAAATAAAAACTATATCACNTTTAAAGACCTTCCACAGGGTAAAACATCCCTGTGGAAGTTATCAAAACTGTTTACACAAATCTGGGAAAATATCCCAAGTCTGACTAAACTAACAACCTAAAATAAAAACTATATCACACAAATATCTCCTAGACTTCCACAGCATGCCCAAATTGATTATTGTAATTCGGATGTACCTGAAAGAGGACAAAAATAGGCAAGTTAAAAGGATATTTTATTAATAAAATTGATAAAAATCTACTTCTAAAGACTAGCTACAGAATCTTGCGATTCTGTAGCTGGTCTAAATCAAACACATAATCGTATTAAAAATCAAATCGAATCTTAAAAAACATACTTAAACTATCTAAAAATATTTGATTGCTAAAAGCATCATTCAAATCGACACTTGTATGCAATTTGAACAAACCAAATCGTATTCAACCAAATGATAACAAAGATGAATACACTATGTTTAATTCGTTATCCCCAATTAGGGTATACAAAATCGTATTGGATAACCGAACAATAATGAAATCGTTTCATGGACCAATTGAAATCAAAACCAACAGTTTAAGTTGCTCCAGCCATTAACAAGAAACACGATCGAATCCACATGAAAACAACATGATCGTTTTCAAATTGATATCACTATATTAAACATAAACAAATGATCCATGCTATTAGTGAATCAAATCAAAATTGGTGTGTAAATTATCACAAACGAAATCATAATGGAATTAATTGGTTGATAACAGGATCTGTGTGACTCGTCCAATGCTTGTTATCACCAATTGGGGGTAGACAGAATCGATTGATATTCAACGAAACCATTACTTGAATCAATTTCAAAAACGAACTATTAGCCGAGTTTTCTCATACGAATTCAACAGAGACAAAATCGTTTTTGAAAATCAAAACCAATAGTGCAGTATCAAATCTACCTTCGATATCAATCTAACTCATAACAAGCAATCGTGCTAACTCAAGACATGCATCAATCAAACCAAAACGAATCAAAACAGTATGTGTTTGTTACAGCCGTTATGAATCAACACAAGTCCATGATTATAGCAAGTAGATCTTTAGCATAGGTCGAGGATGATTAAAATCCAATCAAGAATACTAATTCAATGCAGAACAGAGTCGTTTTGAGTTATTAGGAGCAAACGAAACTAATTAAAATCATACCAAATCAACAATCAAACATAATCGATTTAGAAACAAACCAAACCGAATCAAAATCAATGAATTGCTTGTACTAAACTGGGCATAACAAATCGCATAAACAAATCGTAACTACTTTTAATTTTAAAATGAATCTATCGTACATTATTAAACTATAACAAAATCATGAACATAATTAACCAAAATCAAAACTCCATTATACATTAATTCAAGCCACTCCTGAAACGAAATTTAAAATTGAAAATCATACCTGGACCAAATGAAATGGCTTCGATTATGACAGTTTGGAATTGACGAAGGCTGTAGCCGATTCAACATTCCTAAATACGATCGAACCAATGGTTCTTTGCTTCTTGTCATTAGCTTGAATCTTGTCCCTTTCTCTTGTCAACCCTGTAACTTGGTTTTCCAACGATTTGATTTTCGACTGTAATAAGGGAACGTCGGTATAGTAGCACTCCAGCCATACATTACATTGGTTACATGATGTTTGTTCAGGCTTCAAAACGACAGTCGAGGGTTTTTTCAGATCACCGAAGGTTTCATTATAAAACTTGATCCCTGGTTAGCTAGGATTTTTTTTTTAAGCAAGGGGGAAAATTAGAAACAAAATCATAGGGTGGCTCGGAGCACAAACCATGGGAATAAGGGTATTCACTAGCTAGGAAGCGCTCGATATCAGAGTCCGAGTCTTCGCTGAGGACTATGGGTTTTTGATCAGCGTTTGGTTTGGGCTTATTCCAGGCAAGTCTCGATATCAATTGAGCATTCTTTTTACCTTTGCTATTGACAGTAGGGTTACCCTTGACCTTCTTGCTCACAGGCTTTTTTACAACCTCAACCTTGTCTGTTATAATGTTGGGTAGGTCGATATCAGGGCTGACCGAGGGTTTGGGAGAGGGTAGAAGGGCATGGAAAGGCACGGGTGGCCCAACCTTAGTCTCGTTGACCACAGGCTTATCGATTTGGACAGACTCTGAATCAACAAAACCATTTCGAGACAGAAAAGCTTGCCAATTATCGCCGTGAAGATTCAAATGGTGAACGACGATGAGTCTGATCAGGCCATGGTGGAACAAGCTACTATTGGCCTTCTCTCATTTAAACCTCTTTGACATCTTGTACAAACTACGTTGGAAATAAAATGGCATGTTCAATGGATAGCCCATGAAATTCATTAACAGTCGAAGGTGATAAAGAAAAACCAATCCATACCGACCCTCACAGGTCATAAATTGTTTAACCATTATCAAAAGGTCATGCCACCTGGGTTTAAGCATGGAAATTGGCATACCTTTGTCACAGGATGTAACCTTTCGTGATACAAATAGCAAAGGCCATGACACCTCTTCGACTTTAGAGTTTTTAAACCATCACTGGCCCATGGCTGCAAAACCTGTGGCAGAGCTTATGAACTCTTCATTCAGCTCAAGATGAATGTCACCTACCTTAGCCCTACACCCATCAAAGGTAAGGGAGAATTTTTGTGCAACAAACAGATTGAAACCCTCAAACCTATGTACAAACGTGAGCCAACCACTATCCTCTAAATCCTTACGGGCGTTATCAAAGAGTAACAGGGCTTGACTCCCATTCGACTCTATTCGCACCACCGGTGCCATAGAGAGGTGCACACGGTGAGAAATGGGAACGAGCCAGGGTTTGAACGCAACATACGCAGGGGCAGAACACTCACAACTTACCCAAAACTAGCAGAGGTGAAACAAGGATAGGGGGAAAAAAACATTAATGACATATCGTGCGAAGGTGGTGGAGCTATTTCTACCCATGCAGAATAGTCATTACCATGGTACAATCGCCGGCGCTTACAACTATTCAAATTACAACAACCATGCCACTTCAATCATCCAATCGAAACCTTTGGTAAGTGGATTAATCATTCGTGCGAGCAATAGTTATAGTTTCAAAACCAAACAAATGAATCGAAGCCAATACCAAGGGTTTGACTATGTGACATGCGTTGTATAAAATGATCCATACCAAGAGTTTAATCATAACACCAATGTGTTTTTATGAAACCAATGATCAAGAAGATCAATCAAAGAACATGTAAATCCAATCACCAATGAATCACAAACTCAATCACTCATGAAACGAAACTGTATGATTAATCAAATAATGTCAAATGAGTGCAGATCAAGAGGTCTTTCCAACTGTATAATGATAAGCAAAATGTAAACGCAATGGGCATATCGACAAGAATGATAACGACAATTCAGTGATGATTTTAATGCGACTTTGAAAACCAAGTTTTCATGCTTGCAGTCGTGAAAACAAGAAGAAAGGTAAGTGTGTAAATAGCGCAAAAAAATAAATAAAAGTGTCGTTTTATTTGAGAATTGCGACGAAAATTAAGGTTTGCAAAACACTGGTGTAGGCAGCTTATAATATAGTAGAAAAATGTGAATTGGCTGCCAACACCAGCATAGGGTGTTTAAAAACAAATCCTGCACATTATCTTCTCATAGACAATACATAAAGAAAAGTATGTGTAATAGGAAAATAATGAGTTACATCAGGGAAAAAACTTCACCACTTAAACACAACACAGGAATCTGGAAATATAGTGCCTTTGTATTCATTCATAAAGTCATTTACAGATTTGAAATGTTGCTATAATGGACCGGAACATTCCCAAGCTACCCTTTTCTGTCAGTCCCCCCTACTTTCTTCAAAATCATAGGCTTTATAGCCTTTACATAATGGTTCAAGATCCTATGGAAATGGATCTGAAATACTCAAAATAGAATAAAATCGAAACTAGTATAATTCAAAATCTAGTCCTGCTTTAAGGGTCAAAGTCTTATCAACTGAATCTTCCACAATATCGACAGCTTAAGCCATATCTGATATCTTCAATAATTGTAAAAAAGATGACAAGACACTTTGAAATCCTGCTTTGAAAAATGGACAATATTTACCAAGAATTTTAAAGCCACTTAACCTTTTTGCCTTAATACCTGCCTCAAATACTTGAAAAGGGTGATGATCTGTATCTCTTTAATCTTTATCTTTCATTTGGAACCCCTTTCACATGATCTGGACACCAAAAAATTTGATCTGGGCAAAAAATATGAGCATTCTTTCATTCCTTGCACTTTCGGTGGCTTACAGGTGTAAAACATAATAGGGTTAGTTGCCGAAAGAAAAGATTTCGACAGCTAACAATGCCTTGAGGAAAGCGAATAAGCTGCTGAAAATTCTGAGTTTTCCACAACTGTTCAAAATTGCAAAAATGGATTTTCTTCGATCTATCTACTCCTTAGGGTCTTCATTTAGGTTCTCAACAACTTCAGATAGAACTCTTAAATCAGGATGTGCTCTTGGCTTAGGATTTTTTAGCCTCAGTTTGATCCTTAAACCTCTAATCATTTAAAGCAATTTACGATTATCATTGAGCAATTTCTTATTCCTCTTCTGTTCCTTTACGGCTGTGTGCAAAACATATTAGGTTAGTTGTCAAAGAAAAGTATTTCACAAAATAACAACGTCTGAGGGAGCTTAATAAGTCATAGTACCTTGAAGTCACAACCTGTTCTAAATTGCAAAAAGAGATTTTCTTCGACTTGCCTACTCTTTAGGGTCTTCATTTAGGTTCTCAAAAAAATTTGTGATAGAACTCTCTTTAAATCAGATGTGTCTTGGTTTAGGATTTTAGCCTCATTGATCCTCTTAAACCTCTAATCATTTTGGGCAATTCTATTTATTATTACAGCAATTTCTGCCCCTCTTCTCTCACTTTTTACAGTATTTAGCTAACCTTTCAAAATGAACCCCTACGCCCGTCCCATCCCTAATCCCACCAACCCTATGTGCTCTTGGCTTAGGATTTTTTAGCCTCAGTTTGATCCTTAAACCTCTAATCATTTTAAGCAATTTACGATTATCATTGAGCAATTTCTTATTCCTCTTCTGTTCCTTTACGTGCATTTTAGCTAACCTTTCAAAACAATCTCTTACCTCATATGAGGTGTTGCTTATAGTCTGGTTTTGGGATTTGATGACCCTCTCAAGCAACTTTATCTCTGCTATCTCTTCTTGGAGTTTTTCAATCTTTGATGGTTTGCTCACCTTGCTGTGTCTGCTTGTTGATGTTTCAGGAATCTCCAAGTCTAGAAACTCTGGTGAAAAAAGTGCTTCTTCAAGAGTAGCTTGCTCAGGAATATCTCTTTCCATTGGCTCTAAATCCTCCTCTGAATCTGTATAAGGTAGATTCAAAACGTTTTTACCAGAGGCACTTGTTTTCCTTTCTGCAACTTGGCTAAAATCAAGCATCTTTTTGGATTTCTTGGACTTGGAAGAAGAAGCTGGCTCCTCTATAATTACTGGGTAAATGGATCTCCTTTTCCTTTTACTTCTTTGTGGTGATGAAGACTTAGTGGATGAAGTCTTCTTCTTTTTCTTGGGTTGGGGTTCTGGTTCAAATTCACCCCAGAAAAGAAGATACTCCCAACTCTTATCCCTCTTCTGTAATTCTTGAAACACTATGAGTTTAATAAGACTGTGATGGGAAAGTCTACCCTGCACCTTGCTAGGTATGGCCTGGAACTGGTGTGTCATCTTTGTTAAGCTCTTGTGAAGGTAGAAGGGTAGATTCAGAGGACATCTACCTGTGAAATGGTTCAGGAGCTTGAAATGGTAGAACATTACTCTACTATATTTTCCTTCACATGTTATGTATACCTGGATGGATTTGAGCAAGTGTTTCCACTTTTATTCCAAGTAGGATCTAGGGATGTCCTTTTTAAAAGTAATACATTTTTTCTCAGGTTTGAGATAAGACTTAAACTGAATGTCTTTGGTAGTGGTTGACTTGAACCATCTTTCACCAGTCCTAGGCATCTTTGTTGCTGCTGCAACAATTGCTTCATCAACCTGTACCTCAATTATTCCAACTTTGGCTTTGGCTCCATCAAAGGTCAATGCAAATGCTTCAGCCACACCTTGATGAAATCCTTGGATTTTTTCACAGAACCTATAGCAATCAGCATCACTGAACATCTGGAAAATCTCAGGGTGAGCTTCCAGATAAGTTATGTCATTGAGCTCCTTCCTGAGCAAAGTTCCTCCCTTCTTCATCTGCAATAATAGTTGTTAATACCTGCAATACAATAAAATCGGGTGTGGGGAGATACAGTGGCGCTGATAGGGGATGAATTGAAGTTCGAGCGGAGGAAAAATGCGTGATATGGGGGAAAATATTTTAACAAAAACCCTTGATAAAGAATGAAACTCAAATCACAGTGATGATTGTATCATTCGACCAGGACGGAAAAATCACGTGGTAGATTAGGTAAAGACAAATGATGTGGGCTTATGGTGATCAAATCTACTAGATTAGGGTTAAACAGATCTCACTAAATAATCATATCGGACAAAGAATCACTTGCCCAGATCATATTATGATTCGATTTCAGTTAATTTTGGTAGCACTTGAGATGATGATGCTGTGTACTGATGGAGGTTTGAGAGTCCGATGGGATAGTCTGACCATTAACTGGCTATGTGATTTCGACAGCTTAAAATTCCTCGCACATACCATTTTAGCTACCGAAAGTGACAACTTTCGGCAACTTAGAATACTTTGAAAAAATCGCCCTTAGCTGCCGAAAGTGAAATTTTAGAGTTTTTATAATAAAAGTACATACTCATCACTTTTTGAAAAGGTAAGTCTAAAGCTCATCTTAAATAAATTTAACTCAAAAAATATTTCGTCTAGTGATCCATCTTATTACCTAATGACCATAACTATTAGTGATCAAAATGAACTACTATTTTGATGAATGTTTTCATCACTCTTCACTTGATTTATCGTTTTCTTCAGTATTTTGGCCAGTGTCTTAAGCTCCACATTTTTTTCAAGCTCCCAATTAATTACTTTTGTCCAAAAATCCTTTGTCTTCATCCTCTTGACCTGTGCATAAATGGTTAGAAATCTCAGTTGAACTCTGCACAACCTATTCTTGAGTTTGATGTATTCCTAGTTTCTTTTAGTTGAGATTGTTATTAAAAGAAGAGAATGTTTTTAAATGGCTTTATCCTAGACTAAATCTAAAGTTTTTAAGTCAAAATCAGTCAACATATGCCTAACTCCAAGTCTATAATCCAAAACACAAGTTTTATGCCATGCAATGCTCCAAAGACTAGAGCACTAAGTCAAAAGTTAAAGGCTAGTCGACACCCAAATCTGACCACTAATCTAGCCATGATTTAAGCCACGAAACAAGCCATCTGCCAAGTCAAGTCACATGTCAATATGTCAAAATCTTGTAGGTTTCCAAGTGTTTGATGATATAAGCGCCAAAGATTGCACAGTTTCCAATGAAGAAATGTAGCATTTGTTGTTGGAATACTCGCTCCACTGCCAATACAATTTAGATATGGAGTACCACCACAAGACAATCAACAATTTATGCCTCCAAGTAAGCCAACAGTTTCGGTCTATGGCTCAAGGTATACCACCATCAAACATTGGGAATGCTCAATTTGGTCAACCACAGCTTGTGCAGTATCCTCCACAAATGCAACATTTGCCTCCACGTCCAGGGTAACAACAAAAAACTCCGCCTTCATCTCAGGCTCCTTCTATGACATATCTTCAGTATCCAAGGCCAATGGAAAACATAGCTCCTCCATCTCAACAACCTCAACAATCTCAACAACATAGGAATTTACAGTGCCATATGATAAGGTTGTATCATATAAACGTAGTCCAAGCTCAGATAAACAGGTATCAAGTGCCACCGAAAAATGAGTGACATGATAAATTACTTTGGAGAATATCTCCAGAGATTTGCATTTACAGTCAATGGTTAGGTACATCCTTATGGATCCCGTTGTGTGAAGCTACCAGTTATCTATAGTGATGTCACTCGCCCAAAGCCTATGATTGTATTCTGGTCTATGACAGTATGACAAATTCATTGCAAGATTATTTACTTCGTCTCTCTTGCGACGATATCAAATGATGCTTGGATTCATTTCATATTTACCTTCGTTTCTCTTGCGAAGATATCAAATGATGCTTGGATTCATTTCATATTTGGTTTATCAACTTGAAATCTCAATTTGATACTTTGCAGTACACTTGCTAGACCTTCAGTCAAATACAAATATGAAACTTGGAATCATTAACATATCTACTAGAACATAT
>SNQJ01S0306766.1:0-10115 GCA_010110895.2 Picea sitchensis | reverse complement strand
TTACATTAGTAATGTTATTTTATTTATGTCGGCTTTATTCCATTAGTTGTAATTATACCTCCTAGTCTCCTATATATACCAAGGAGACATTTTCATTTGGAATCATCTTGTACTTGAACATTTATGTGGGGTAAAAGGAGGTATCCCCCTCAAATAAGCTCATTATCTGAAATTCTCTCTTTTTCAAGGTGTTGAGTACTTATCCTGAGGTTTTTCTATGTTATATTGATATTTGGTTCTTAACATACTATGTTTCCTACATAGATGTTTTTTCCATAAAGCCATGGGTATATTTCTTAAGAAAGAAATCATAGTTTTTTGAGAAATTGAAAGAGTTTAAATCGCTTGTGTGTTATAACCCTAATTTGCACCATACATTCATACCTGGCATCAGGCCATCTTACTTTCCATTTTTGCCAAGCTATCATTGAAATCTCTTCTTAAAAAGCACTTTTTTTGAATATGTACGCACCCTGCACCATTACTTCCCGTGTGTGTATGTTTGATGCACCACTACAACTTGCACACGTACGCTATTTGTACCATTACATCCCGCGTATACTCATAAAAGTTGCAAAAAATAAAAAGTTGCAAGGGAATATGGGTTTTTGGGTAGTTTCCTAACCAATTGACTGCCCATAGCCCATCACCCAAGCAAATAACTATCTTTTTGGCATATAAAAGAAGGTGTTGGGGTCCCATTCCAAAGAGAAGCATGAATGCAGTGAAACTCTGCAAATTTCATAATCGCCCCCTTGCCCCAAGAATTTGCAGCCACATTGTGAGTTTTGAGCCAGAATTCCCTATTCTAGCCTTTTTTCCTCCATTACTAGCCTAATCCATTTCCTAGAGAGATATGAAGAGGAGAAAGATACGTGGAAGCAGTTGGAGCTTGGTTAAGAGGAGTCTAGGACCAGGTTCGAGGACCATTTGTCAATCTCATTTTGTAAGTGACTTTTTGAGATTAATATAAAGAAGTACTTTTTCTGTCCCACCACATGGTGTGTTCAATATTGATATTTGATTTACATTTTTGTTATGACATCTAACCCACAAATTCATATATAGAATGCATGTTCATAGTTTCTTGTTTGTCTTTTGGTGAATGCAGGTCAGCCTTGGGAGGATATTTGCAGTCGAGAAACCACCGAACGCAAAGGGATCGACACCGGACGGGGAGTTTAAGGTTAGACTACCGGATCCCTATACTTTGTACTTTATGCATGAATGTGGGGTACTGTCGAGATAGTTGTTAAAAGTAGGAGACTTTAGATGATTATCTCTGTCTGCACTTTAGAACCCTAGTGTAGTCTATAGGGGGGTTTTCCCACTATAGCAGAATTGACGACCATACTAGGGAACCTCGAGGGTTTTTAGGGATTTTTTGTTTTGGGGTGTCTTTAATTGGTTTATTTATTGTTTCTTGAGTTTTTGTAAGTTTTTGTGTCTTTAATGGATTCTGGTCTTCCATACCAGTAGTCCCTACTTGGTTTGCTTGACTGTTAATTTTATTTTTAGAGAAGTCGCAGAGGTGTACGCAGCCTGTAGTGGGTCTGCACGCATACATACGCACCCTGTCTTTGGACAACCCGCGTACATACACAGGCTGCTGAAGTATCAGTTGTGTGTCTGTGTCAGAAAAAACTTTTTTAAAGAAGAGGCACTCATCCTCTTCCCTGAATGAAGTCGTATTTCTCAAGGGTTTTCTTGATTTATCCCTGGTCTCTGTTTCTTGCAATCTTTGGCCTAGGTCTGATAGCAGTTAGCTTTTTCTTTATCAATATTTCTTGTGTTTTCTTGGTTAGGGTTTGAGACAAGTTTTGTGAGTTTTTTCTAATTAACTTGTTTAGTATTGTCAATAACTCTCAATGAGCCACAATAGACCGTAAGTTGGTTTTTTGTCTCGTCTTTTCTTCACTTTTCCCTTTTGCTTGCTTTGGAAGAAAAGAAAAATAATTCATTTTCAGGTTTCTTATTTTGAAGGATTTTAAAATAAATAAATAAAATATTTCAGTTTCTTGTTTGGTTAAGTAGTTAGGTTAGTTGTCTTTACTTGTCAGGAAGAAGAGTGATTTCTTAAGTTCTTTACTGAATACTTAGGACATTAAGTAGCTCGTAGTCGAGCGAAATTCAGTTTTGAGTTTTTTCTTTTAAAAAGATATTAGAAAGAAAAATTTGGTTAGAAAAGTTGGTTAAAGAGTTTTCAATTTGCAAATATTTGTTTGTTGAAGAAGAAGTAATTTTGTTTCTAGCACTTGTTATTCTCTTTTGTCTCTTTACAAACACCATCAATTTCATTTATGTTCCTTTGACTTAAGATAAACCACTTAAAATTAACGCTAAATTAAAATTAATCATACTTTCATGTTTGTAGGGTCCATCAACTAGATTGGGCTAGAGCCTTGATTTAGGTTGGAGAGGAAACTCTTCAAGGCTATAAAAAAAACATAGGAGTCTATGCTAGGGAGTGAAAAAGTCCAGTAACGTGGAAATTATCTGGGACCCCCCTCTAACACAGGGGTTAAACACGAGGTCACGTGCGGAAAGGTAGCGAAGATAACCCCTCCAAAGTCAGACCAATAATAGCAGAGGAACGCATATAGAGGACTTATCTTGGGATTACATTGATCGCATTTTCCACGGAGCTTTGTGGGTATCAAATCTGTTCGAGGTCCTCTGTCATCTTTTGAAACACTTGCTTTCTATACCCTCGATAGTTTTTGCGATTGATACCTTTCTCATTGCGGTCCACCCGACTGTCGACTATACCCGCCTGGTAGTTGTTCACGAGCTTGCAAATTAGTTGCCTTTGATTTTAGGGACTTACAAAAGTGACTGTGAGGGTATACCATGGTGCCTAGAGCAGACATCGGGCCATTCTTTGTATATTATACCCAGAGGGTGCTTCTATGTTCAAGTTGCACTTGCACTGATAAGTTGCTCTAGTGTTGGTTGTTGTAACTGTTCTTCCAACTAGTAATAGTGGTTTTCTTGCAGCATCTCAAAGGAACTTTTTCTAGTGCGTGTTTTGGTCTTCAACATTAGAAAGCCTTAGTGTGTCATTGATCTTCTCACACAGTGGAAGATCAAGAGATTCGCCAGTCGCGAAGGCTTTTGGGCATGCCACCGGTTAACTTGGAGCTACCATCGCCACCGCGAAGGCGAAGACTTGACCAGGAAGGGTAATTTGAGGCGACCGGGCCACAGGAAGTTGTACCCAAGCCATATCTGAGAGGAGAACATTCGTTTCTGGAGGGACAAACTATTTCTGACCTTGGATTGGAAGCTCTCAGTTCGTATAAATCTCTGATCACAGACTTGTCGGTGCCACTTCTGATACATATTTCCCCTCCAAGGGTAACGCATCATGAGCGTCAAATAATCTTGCAAGCACTGATGGAAGAAAATGCTACTACTTCGTAAGGGAGTCCTCATACTCCCTCTACGAATGCCACAGTTGGGGGCGTTCCGCCTCCTAACTCACCTTCGTAGGTCCGGGACACTATGGTCTCAACCACCTCTACCTCGGGCAGTGGTCTAATTCCATCCATGGCAGCAATCACTACACCATTTACGCAGAGTGCGACATGCCCTCCATATTCATACAGGATGCCCAACTTTGACATGAACTTGGTCCTTTCCTCCTCCACCCTACAGACTTTGAGTTTGGGGGCAGGGATCTCAAACACTCATCTTCAAGGGTCCATGGGGGGCACCTCAACCCCTTAAAATGATTTCCCTTACGGCAGGGGTCATATACCTTTCTCATCTCCCTCACTCGGTAGTGCTCCTCGGCAACCCGTTTGGTTGATAATGAACTATAACCTATCTGGAGCAGGTAGTCAAGGACCTTCTTCTAGTACCACACTGGTGGGTTCTTTGTCATCCTCTTTGTTCAATGCATTTGGTAACAACGCATTATCGTCAGCTGCCGTCTCGGTCGAGGGCAACCCTGGTTTTGGATCAAAACATCCTGTGCAGGGTACTATTCCTGCACAGGGGGCACACACTTCTCAAGGACCTTGGAATTCGTGGTAGGGATCAGTTCCCTCATCAAGGATGTTGACCAGGGGCAACCCCTTCCATGGCCAATGGAACCCTAGGAAAGGTTCAGTACCTATGCCCGTAGGATCAACATAGGTCAAGATTTTCCAGAACCTTTGGAACACAACATCGGGAGCAATCCCTTCTCAGCCTTCAACGTCCTATTACGGAAATTAATCAATGACATCTTGACTAGCGCGGCATCTGAATGCTAGCCTAGGCCATGGTTTTACCAAAACCTGGGCCAGCAACCTAAATTTTCTTGGCAACCTGGTTCCAGCCAAATCCTAGGCTCCTATCCTCCTGTACATACTCAACAACCTAAGCTATCGTTTCTGGCAACTTTTCACTTGTTAGACTTGTCAAGATTATTGAATGACCCAATCTGTCACAATCCACGTTGGCCTTCTATGCTAACCAAGTTGCCCTCGAACATTCCAAAGTTTGATGGTAAGCCTAATGAATATCCAGGCGATCAAGTGACCACATTTCACCTATGGTTCTCATCCAATTCTTTGAGGGACGACTCTGTCCAGTTGCGTCTGTTTCAACGCACTCTTATTGGGAGTGCCAAAAAATGGTACATCGAGATCTACCGCTCAAGATACTCTACTTTTGGCAAATTGTAAATGGTTTTCTTAAACCATTTTAAATTACCTGTGAGATACAATGTTGGCACAGAACTGTTGGCCAACTTTGAGCAGACATCCGAGAATGGCGATGTCGAAAGAGTTTGATTAAAGTACCAGTACCACTAGCATTCCTGCTAGAATGGTTCCTCAAGTCTTTGGTACCCCAGCTATCCAAGGACGTAGCAACATCGGGGGTCTTTTCGGAGGAAGAAGCGATAATGAGAGATCAACAGCTAAAGTTGATTTACTCTCAGTCTGGTTTTCTTTATGAAGTTTTTCCAGATGCGCCATAGTCTATTCTTGATAAGACCAGACACAAGTTTGGAGCAAATGTTGACAGCATTGTTGGTTCAGCACAAGAAAATCCCACTGATTCGATGTCAAACCAATTGCAACAATTATCGATACAGTAGACAGTGGCCAACCCAACTCCTAGTTCAGTTGCTCCCCCTGCTTAGACGTCAGATGTACACAACATGCAATTTACGAACCCAAAGGCCAACTAGTAGGTCGAAGGGAAGAAAAAACAACAAAAGAAGGGTGAGGGGGATAAGAAACCGACCAATAATGCTGGTGGGGGAAACACAGAGGGAAAGAAGTCAAAGTATCCATGAAACCTCTGCACAGAAGACCACCCGAATCACCTGTGTCATCAACTAGCAGAGGCCCAAAAGTTATTGGCATAGCAACAACCTGTAGTGTTAACAAATCCATTTCCTCATGGGAAAAATTTAACTCAAGCCTCTACGAATGCGGATGGGGGAAGTCAGGGACCCCCTTTGTCACCTAGTACTCCCTCAACCTCGAATATATATATGTTTAAAGGTGAAGCTCACATAGCTACTAGGGCAGATGATTATGGGACACCAAGTACTGTTGAAAAGGGTAAAGAAGCTGAAAACCCATCTGTTCCTCTCCAAATTGAGAGAACGATGGGTGAAACAATGTGACACATCCCAAAAGCGGTGTTCAAGAAGGCTTCACATAATCCAAGGACAAGGGCCACCCAGAACTACTATGTGGTGGAGGATTTGTCACAAACCCCTTGCACAATGTCTGCTTTGAATGTCCTTCAGAGTTTCCCTTCATAGAGAAAGGCTCTGCTAGCCACCTTAGGATCCACCGAGACATGTAATCCAGGAACTATCATGCTTGATACAACCGAATTAAAGCCTCATCTCCCATACCACGTCACATTTCAGATAGTAGTGGCTCACCCCATGAAATCATCTACCCAGAATATTTTTCATATAGTGGTTGATGAGGGAGCCTCGACAGGTGTGATGTCATTGGTGTGTTGGAAGGCCATTGGCCAACCTATTCTGTCTCCTTCACCTACTCTTCTTACATCTTTCGACGGTTGTTCTTTCAAACCACATGGAATCATTCCTTCTTTCCTTGTGTAGTTAGGAGGGAAGATCGTGTGCGTCGAAGTTGAAGTGGTCAATGCACCTCTCAACTACAACCTCTTATTAGGAAGAAGTTGGACATATGCCATGCATGTAGTGGTTGCCATAGTTTTTTGGGTCTTGTTGTTTCCACATGAGGTTGAATCGTGACCATTGATCAATTGTCCTTCTCTAGACCTAACCCTTCATCGGGGGCATCCACGATCCTGATGATTGATAACCCACAACCCGACGTTGTCAATATGGGGGTTGGTTTGTGCCCACCTCTCATGGGTACTTTTGATTACCCACCTCCTTCCGATGATGTCGAAATGATATCGGTTGTCCCCGAACAGCCTAAGGCTGAAATATTTTCAGTGTCGTTGTTCCGCACGACTTACTTTAATGACCTGTGGATTCTTCCTTCCCCATCAGCCATGATGGAACGGACATGGCACCATGGCATGCCCATACCCTTGTCCATGGTAGAATTTGAGTACTCTATAGTCCAACAAAATTCCTCTAACCCTGTCTGACTTGTGCATAGGAGTTAGATCCAGTTCTCGAGCCTACCTAGGCTCAAGTTTCGCTTTCCACTATCGATTCCTTAGACTTGGTATTACCCTCTAACGAGGTGATTTTAGAGGCATTGACCGGTCCAGATAGACCCTGGGATGATCTTCATCAAGGATAATATTTCTTCCCAGAGTTAGGAAGAATAGAGGCAAGAGCATTTGTGTTGACTATGACTGGAGATAGGTCTTGTCCTATCAATCCCCTAGCTACGCACGCAGTTTATGCCAAGGGTAATATGGAAACCATCACTAAAATGATACCTATCGATATATCCAGAACCCCTAGCATCGTGGATAATGTCTTTTTTGGAGTAGATTGTTCCCCTAAGGAGATTCAGATGTATACAGATTTATTTAAACAATTATGTGACGTTTTTGCCTGGTCTTACGAGGAAATGTCAGGAATTGATCCAAGAATTGTCGAACATGATATTACGACTTACCCTAATGCCAAGCCAGTCTGACAAAAGCTTCATCTAGTAAATCCTCGAAAAGCAGTAGCTATTAAGGTTGAAGTAGAGAAATTACTCAACATTGGTTTCATCTACCCCATCCAATTGACTCAATGGGTGTCGAATCCCGTTCCATTCAACTAAAAGAAGGGTACAATTCACGTATGTATGGACTTTCATGATTTGAGGAAGGCCTGTCCAAAGGATAATATCCCCACCCCATTTCTTGACCAGATTGTCGATGAATGCGCAGGCTGCAAGGTATTTTCTTTCATGGATGGTTTCTCGGGTTACAATCAAATACAGATCAAACCTGAGGACTAGCATAAAACAAATTTTATCTGTCTGTGGGGTACATTTTCTTATCAAAAGATGCCTTTTGGCCTGAAGAATGTTGGAGCCACTTTACAGTGGGCCATGTCTTTTGCTTTCCACAATCTCAAACACCTAGTCAAGGCTTATCTCGATGATTTAGCATCATGATCTCGTAATAGAATTGATCATCCCACACACCTTTGACTTATATTTGAGAGATGTCGCTACTATCGGATTTGCTTGAATCCAAACAAATGCAGTTTTTGCATGACATCGGGTCGTCTGCTAGGTTTCATAGTTTCAACAACAGGGATCATGGTCAATCCTATAAAGGTTGAGGTGATAGTTCAATTGCCTTCCCTGTGCACAGTCCCTCCGCTTTAGAGTTTACAGGGAAAAGTGAACATTTTAGGGCGTTTCATCGCAAACTATGTTGAGATCACAAAAGGGTTCATGCGTTTGTTAAAGAAGGACGTTCCTTTCCATTGGGATGAAGCCGCTCAATGCTCTTTTAAAGCATTGAAACATGCCCTCACGCTTGCCCCCTTGCTTCGGCCACCCAATTATAATAATAATTTCTTATTGTACTTGGTCGCTGCAGAGTCGACCATCGGCATGGTCTTAGTTCAAGAGGATTATTTTCTTGAAGAGCACATGATTTACTACCTGATCCGAGGCCTGCTAGGACTAGAACTCAACTACTCCCATGTTGAGAAACTTGCGTTGGCAGCAGTTCATCCTGTCCAACGGTTCCGTCACTATATCATGTTTCGCAAGACCACCATCATTGTCATTGTGAATCCATTCCAATATGTGTTGACACAATGTGTAATCAATGGAAAGATCAGTAGATGGATAGTTATCCTCCAAGAATTTGACTTGGATTTTGTTTCGGCGAAATCCAAAAATTCGTTGGTCTTTGTGGAAGTCATCTTGAAACTTTCGGTCCAGTCAGGTGATGTTATACCTGAAGAGTCACCTATTAAAGGAGATATGTTTTTTATCGCATCTTTAGACCCCTGGTATGGAGATATTCTAGTCTATCTCCAGACTTTGAAGTGCCCCGCCTCTGCCTCTCATGATGAGCATCGACGCATATGCCATCAGGAAAAAAACTATCTTATTCTTGAAGACACTTTGTATCGTTAAGGTATAGATTGCATCCTTCGTTGATGTCTCGCCCATGAAGAAGAAAAACTCGTGTTTAACGACTACCACACTGGAGCATGTGGTGGTCATTTTCTCGGTTGGAAACAACCCAAAAGATTCTACGAGCTGGTTATTATTGTCCAACGTCAATCAAAGATTGCATTGAATCGGTCAAGAAGTGCCACCCATGTCAGATCTTCTCATGAAATATGAGGGCACATCCTACTCCCATGTTTCCCATCATTACAGTTGGCCCCTTCACCAAGGGGGGGATTGATTATACTACATGCCACCCCCCTTCAGCTAGGGGGCACCATTATATCATCGTAGAAGTAGATTACTTCACCAAGTGGGTCGAAGCTATGCCAACATTCAAGGATGATGGAGAGACAACAACTCTCTTCTTATTTAATCAGATAATAGCAAGGTTCAGCGTCTCGAAGGAGATTGTCACTGGCCATGGCAGTCACTTTCAGAATAAAATGATGTCTGAGTTAACGTCAAATCTAGGGTTGAGACAAGAACACTCATCACCTTATTATCCACAAGCGAATGGTTAGGTGGAAGCTATGAATAAGTCACTCAAGACCATTCTACAACGACGATCAATTCGGCCAAGTCAATTTGGCATTTGATGTTATACTCAGAATTATGGGCCTACCGAACATCTGTAAAGACTGCCACTGGTTTATCACATTTTCAACTTGTTTATGGGTGGGAAGCAATCTTTGTTGGCAAATGTTTAACAGGTAGCGTATGCTTGTCATTGATGGCAAGTACAACAGTGAAGATGGCATGAGTATAGGGAGAATGTAATAGACAGGCATCAGAAGCAATTTGGGAAGACACTGTAGGAAGAATGTAACAGACAGGCATCAAAAGCAGTTTGGGAAGACACTGCAGAGGATGGTTGGCATGCTTTATAAGCAGTATGCGCTTGTCATTGATAGCAGGATCAGAGTGTGCATCGATGGAAAAACATGAACAACATAAGCTTAGGAGGAAAGCGTAGAGTCGAATGCAATGCGTAGGTGTGCACCATGGATGAGGTTAACTCATGGCTAAAGCTCAAGGGAGATAGCATACTTAGGATCACAGGCGGATAAAAGGTCGAGGCCTTTGACACTTAGAAATTATTCCAAGTAAGGAGGATGTGTAAGCTTGGAGGAGAAGCGTCAGTGATCGTTGGATCCCATCCCGAATTCCCGATGACCGTCAGATCTCAATGTAGACAAAAGGAGCGCGCAGATATGGAGGATAGATCTCAGGCATTAGATCCAAGCGCAGGGTCCGACCACCATTGGATCGAGGAGAACCTACACGTTCTTTAAAGTGCAAGGAGTAGAGGGCTCACAAAATCCCGAAAGAAGGAGGACCATCCATCTATAGGCAGGACACGTGGGGATAGATCGTCAGGTCACTGACTGGAGAGTCAAAGGAACGATGTTCCCTAACCTCTCGAAATCGTGATATCTGAAATCACGATTTAATCTCAGCCGTCAGATTAAGGTTGAATCTGGACTATTGATTCCAGTCCATGTCGGAGTTTCGGGGATCGAG
>SNQJ01S0306765.1:0-10115 GCA_010110895.2 Picea sitchensis | reverse complement strand
AATGGATAATAATGTCTTTTAGTTTATGTAATGCACTAGCCACATTTATGTGTTTGATGAATGATGTTTTATGTCCCTTTCTAGATTCATTTGTGATAGTGTACTTAGATGACATATTGGTTTATATATCTACTTAGGAAGAGCATATCTCACATTTCATGCAGGTGTTAGAGACTATGAAAAAGAATCAATTGCTAGCTAACCTTAAGAAATGTGATTTTTCTTAGGAGTCATTGGTGTATTTTAGGGTATGTGATTGGAGGGGAACTCAAGATATATTCCACGAAGATGGAGGCCATCCTGAAATTTCTAGTTCCTACTAATGTCACTAAAGTTAGGAGCTTTGTTGGCACAAAAAAATACCTACATAATTTTATAAGATCCTTTTCAACTATATCTATACCACTTCATGCGATAACAACTAGTGGTAAGAGTTTCCAATGGGGGAAGAATCAACAGAAGGATTTTGATGAGTTGAAATGGAATATCAATCAAGTACTAGTTCTTGCATTTCCTAATTTGAAAAATCCTTTCGAAGTGGAGATAGATGCAAGTGTATATGTTATGAGAGTGGTCTTGATGCAGGGAGGTAACTTAGTTGATATGATATTATTATGGAATGTTTCATGGTGGATTCATGAAATAATCTACATATGATAAGGAACACCACACCCTGGTTCAATCTATTAATAATTATAAGCATTATCTGATGGGAAAGGAAACCACTATCCACATTTATCACCATCCACTGTAGTGTTTTCAAGCCTAGAGTAATCTTTAATGAGCCAGAACTACAAGAGGATCGAATTTTTGCAATAGTTTCATATAATCATCAAATATAAGAAGGGTGGCACTAATAAGTAGGAAAAATTGTTTTCAAGTCCACCCACATCCAATATTATAGCTTTGGGAACACTTATGCACAATGATCCTTTTACCCATGATGCATACAAGGAGGAATACACAAAATATGAAGACTTTAAAGAGGCGTTTCAATAGAAACATGACCAAATTTGTGTATAAGAAGGTGTCGCTAAGGATAAATACCATATCCAGAATGGGTTTCTCTACAAGCTAGACAAGATCTATGTTCCTAAAGGTGAGATATTGCAACTTATTAGAGAGGCTCACACCTGCAAGGTTGCAAGACATTTTGGTGCTTTGAAGACAATTGCCAACTTACATAGGTATGTGAATTGGCCTAGAATGCAAGAAGATGTAGCTCGGATTATTAGAGGATGCATACTTTGTTATACCAACAAACCTAGTAACATAAAGAAAGGTTTATACCATCCCTTACCTATACCCACTAGACCCTAGGATAACATTTCCATGGATTTTTTGGGTGGTTTTCCAATAACTAAGAAGGGACATGAGTATATGTTTTCTAGTAGTTAGTAGGTTTAGAACAATGTGCATTCTTATGTCTTGTAAAAATACCATCAAATGACAAGAATCAACAAATATGTTCCTTGAAAAGGTTTGGGTACACTTTCAGATACTAAGGAGCATTATCTCAAATAGGGACACTCGATTTTTTAGTTTCTTTTGGAATACACTTTGGGAGAAGATGGGAACCAAGTTTAAGAGATATTCAACTTTCCATACACATATAGATGGGCATATAGAAGTAGTCAACATGACATTGATTTTGGTTTTGATGGGTTACAATTAGAAGCATCCAAAGACCCAGGATGAAAATTTGATTTATATTCAACACTCTTATAATAGAGCGGTCCATACTTCTATCAGTGAGTCCCATTTTGAAATGTGCTTTGGGTATTTGCCAACATTTCCCTTGGATGTTGTATTTGGACAGTGAGGAGGCATGAAGGAAGACATCACAGAAGATGTACTGAAATAAGAAAATTTTGTTGAAAATATCAGACAGATCCATTTGCAAGTTCAAGAGGCATTGAAGAAGTCATAGGAAAATTGCAAGGCTCAACATGATCAACACATAACTGAGAAAAAATTCATCGTGGGAGATAAATTTTGGCTTCATTTAAACAAACAAATGCTACATGATCCTAGTAACAAAATCAAGGTTTTGTAGTATGGTCCTTTTGAAGTATTGGAGAAGGTGGGTGATAATGCCTACAGGCTCAATCTACCCCAATATATGCACATTTACTCAGTAGTGAATGTGGAAAATCTGAAAATCTACGAGTCATCCTTGTTGGATCAATAAAATAATGAGTAGGTCCTACCTAGCATAGAGGACTTAGCACTATAAGCTCAAGAAAAGTAGGAAGAATAAATTGTTTTGCAAAAGATGTCCAAAACTACCAAATAGGGGTAGCATGAACTTTGGAAGGATGGGTTGAAAGGGAAACTTCTAGACAAGGCCAAATGGTACTCTAGGAAGAAGGTAGAGGAAACATTTCTTCACCTCATTTAATAAAATATATTGGGGACTAAAATCCTCCCTAAATAGGGAGGTATGATTCAGAATGGATCGTTATATAATTTTTCATTTATATTGGTGCTTTTTGAGTGGAAAAATTGGAAGAATTGCATTGTAGGTCTAAGTTTTAAACCTTTATAGTATATAAATGTACACATATATTCTTCATAAGGGAAAAAATAAAACAATAACATTCACACACAGTACTAAAAAATTTACTTTGGAAACCCTTAACCGAGAAAACTAGCAAATGTTTAGATTCACACCTATAACTCTCATTGTATTGAATTCACCATTTACAATACAATATATATGACTCTACGACATCCAAAACCCTAATCCATTAACCCATATTAGATTATGTTAGCACTCGATAATTTCTTTGGGTTGTATCAAAGAAATCCCCGAGGTAACTATTTCAACCAACTTTAGATTGTATTCTGACCTATACAATCAGAGAGGGCTCTCTCGTATGTCTAATGACTGGTAATAACTCAAATATTTCATCAATAAATGCACAGAGGTCAGATTTTTCAATAGGACAAGTTTATTTTTGTTTTAAAAGGGATGGTAGGACAAGAAAGAGAGAAAGTACCATTGGGCAATGGAGTCAATTTAGGAAAACGATAGAAACAAATGACTCAGTGACTGAATTTGAGAGGATAAAGGATAAATAAGAAACAATATTCGGTTAAAAATTGTTGTGTGTGGTGAGATAAAAACACATGAAGCAACCCAGAGCACCGCTGAGGATGAATTCAGAGTTAACTTAGAGGAAAACGATTTGTCTGAATGGCGTGAATCTCAGGGTGCTTCGTAACAAATCCCAGGTTCGAAATTACGTTCCTATTCAGGCATAAAACATATATGAATAAATAATACATGAAGTATGTACGTAGAGAAAGAATACAATACATCAAACTTCCACAATTAGAATCTTTTCATCAAAGCTTTAGGACTTTTGCATTAAGTTTCAGTCGAATTCAAAGCTACATTCAATAGTCACTGTCTACACTGTTTTTACCAACCAACCTTGTTTACATGAAAATGATCCCCATATATAGAAAGCTAATATCACCCCTGGCTTCTAGGGTAGAACTACTCCCTCCTAGAATCATGGATCTGTTTTCTTTGAAAGAGAACAATAACTTCAACGGATTCACTAAAAATAGAAAACCCGACTTTGCCAAATCATAATCATAACCGAAATATTCTTTCCAGTCATTGATCATGATAAAAATTAGACCATATGGTTGTGATGATTCATCATGTTCATTTATGGACACTCTATAACCCTTGCACAACAAGTCTGCTACGCAACAATAACCTTCAGTAAAAAACGTGGTAGATTGCGCAATGAACTGGGAAAATAGGAGTTAAATATTACATCATATATCACTAATAAAAAACTATTTTCCTAAAATGAGATAGGTTTTTGTATTTAATATTATTATAAATAAAAACCTCTCTCGGGTTCTCTAAATTCATCTCCAGCTGGACGAAATACATGTCGCAAAAACATGTCTCAGACAGGAAATCATGAAAACTGAAAAATAGGGCTCAAAGATTCCTTAGAATATCCCAAAATATGAAACTTTTTTTAAATCTAAGAGAGGTTTTTATTATTTGTTTTTTTCTCAACAAAACCCTCTTGGGGATTTTCAAAATTCCTCTCCAATTGGTCAGAAAATTATCTTGAAGTTGACCACTTAACCATTCATTTGTGCAACGCGACTTGTAGCATGTGCACATGAAAATCCTTTGCACGAAAAAATCCTCTACACTACGAAATCCATTGCGCGAAGAAATCCACTACATGACCTCATCCTATTCATAAAATCCCACTACATGACGAAATCCACTGCGTGACAAAATCCACTGCGCGAAAACATCCTATGCGCGACAACATCCCATGTGTGACAACCCACTACGCGGTGAAGTTCTTTGCACAAAGCGTAGAAAATTTTGCAGTGTGCAGTTGCAACAAAATGCAAATAATAAATGATAATCTTCCTTTTGGAACTGACCCTTGGAGATTTTAGATGATGCCAGGCATAAAAACAATATGGGTGTTAACAGACATTACTTTGCAAATTGTTGACAAACCTCTAACCTTAGCTATGCAAATCATGGTGCTAACAACTGGCTCCAACGAGGATGCTATCCTCCCTGTGAGGTAGAAAATAACAATAGACCAGGTGCCTATCCATTGGCCTGCTCCCAAACTCAACTTTCCAACTGTAACTTGTAACCCGCATCTGCCGAAAACCCAAAGATGTATATGCTCCAAACTGAAATCTGAAACTAACCTGAAAATGAAAACTGCAGATTGCTAAAATAAATGCTCGTAGTATCAAGCTTATTCGAACTCCTACCTACCCCAACTGTTGAAAAATATTCCAATGAAGTGAAATCAAAATGCCAATGCAACCATGCAATCACTTTATTCACTTTTTACTTTCTTTGCACATGCTTGCTCCAAAGCCTGTTTACTGATAATTCATTCAAAAATTTATCTATAAATTCACATCTCAAAAAATTAAAAACATTGGGATTGTTTACTGCCTCCAAAAAAACTGCAAATGGATCCTCCAGGACATACATAAAACAACAATCATGTTTCACCCCTTCCACTGCATCCTTGTTTTCATGTAATTCAACTTGTTGATCACCACAAAGAGTATGGAAAATCTGTTGAGACTGCTAGAAGTAACAATCTTCTGTCTCAAAAGACAGTGCTGGCTGAAATGAAACCCTTGGCGGCAAGCAATCCATATCTAACACTGACGTTGATTGACCATCATATTTATTTCCAAGATGATAGTTGATCACAACCTGCAAATATGAACTAAAATACCCTTCCATGTAATCATCAACAGGGTCATTTAAGGTATGAGAAGTTTGTTGGTCCTCTTCACTGATAACAATTTGCTCATGTAGAACATCGTCACTGTGAATGCAGTCAGACTTCAGTGCTTCCTCTGTTATATCATGATTTGATTTCAACAATTCAAAGGAAGAAAAGCATAATGGAATATAACTTTGATTTGCAAGTCCACTTCTTTCTTCATATTCAACATTATGCCTGGAGGATTTCTAATTTGAAACATTATAAACATTTTGCTTCAACAATTTGAAAGATGCAAAACACAATGGCAAGGTTCTTTCACCTAATTCAAAACTTTCTTCATTTTCTTCACTGTTGTCATATGCACATTTTTCAATTTCTTTGGATTGCTGAACATACTCATTTTTAGATTCATCTTCGACCAATGGCTGCAATTTTGAACTGACAAAACCTTCTACATAACAAGTAACATGGTCATCAAACACATGAGAATATTGTTTCAATTTCTTGTCAATTTGTTCCAGTGAATCAGTGTGATTTGACATCAACACACATTCCTTCGCTTCAGTGATGATCTTAGAAATTTCTTTCAACAATTTAAATGAAGAAAAACATAAAGGTAAAGAATTTCCTTCAGCTGATTCAATACTTTCTTCTTTGTAACTGTGATATGTAGGATATTTCTCTCATCACATTGTTGAAAATGAACATTTTCTGATAGAGAACATGCAGTTGGTTGTTCTAGGAAGTCAACACCATAATCATCAGCATATTCATCATATATAGGAAAATCAACAACATCTGCAATGTCATCTAACGAGAAAAATCTTGGTACATCAACCTGCTCTTCAACAAGCTGATTTGCAAATTCATTTTCTTGACTGTCTACAAATGAATACATAAAACAATCAACCTTGTGCTTATCATGGGATGGATCAAAAGCTAAATTAGCACCTTCTTTTTTAATAAGTGGAATATAATCGTTTGCAAAATCATCAACATTTAAATCTTCACAAGGACATATGATTTTATTAACCCTTTTCTCAAGATTCAAATCAATTGTTCTTTTTTCATATTCACTGTCATGTTCTTTAGCATCCAACTCCTCCTTTCAAATCTGTTTACATGATTGAATATTGTGTTGAATCTCTTGAGCATCATTAAACATTTTTTTTAAGGACTTAGATCTTCTTTCCATCAGAAGGAGAGACAAATATGGATGAAAGGTTGTTGCATAATGGAGCATGGTAGTAGCTTCAGTGGGTTGAATTTCATTAGGAAGTTTATAATAAAGACTATAAAACCTCCTATTGAAATTTGAGATGGTTTCATCTTTCATTCTTCTTATGGAATAAAACTCTGAAAGGAGTAGATCCCATGACTTTCTCTCACCCCAAAATCTACGGAAAGCTTCCCTCAATTCATCACACGAGCTAATCGACTAAGGCTGCAAATGTCTGAACCATGCTTTGGCATCTCCTTGTAAGGACTGAGAAAAGGCCCTCATAGACACATCATCATGTTCGATCTCAAAAAGTTCTATAAAATGCTCAAATACCTGAATATGTTTTTCAACTGACTTTCCATCAAGCTCTCCATCGAACCGAGGAAGGTACTTATAATTTTTCAGAGGAAAGTCATGAAGGATGGAAGGAAATTTAAGAGGAATGTATCTTTCTTGAATCTTGGAGGGTGTAGGATTAAGAACAAAAGGTAGAAGCTAAACTTTGGTTTCATTAAGCTCACAAGAATGATCATGAACATCATATGGCTCAGAGGAAGGATCTTGGTGAATATCGGTTATACAAGAAGGAGGTATACCTACAGTTTTCCATGGAGGATATACAAGGGTAGATCTCTAGGCTTCATTTGAATGCAGTAAGTGAAGAAATATTCTTTTGAAAAACTCAGTAAAGGAAAAAGAAGATATTGATAAAACAAAAAAGTACTTATTGGACTAAACTTAAGCTCGAGTACCTGATTTTTCCATACCGCCCTTCCATATCTCTGTCAACATGTCTCATTCTCCAGTGGAGTCTTTGAATCACATTTGAAGCTTGATTGGTGTCTCCATGAAAACTTTAGCTTTGGATTCTTCTGCCAGTGGAATCACCTTCAATTGATTTTCTTATGTGTGGAGTCACTAGAGAATAAATACAACTAATATAAGTGTCTGCTGTTCTTAGACCTCAAAACTCAACCATGTTGTTCTTTCCTAGGGAAAATTTTCAATTTTGTCCCCGACAGTGGTGCCAAAATGTTAGCACTCAGTAATTTCTTTGGGCTGTATCAAATAAATCCCCGAGGTAATTGTTTCAACCAACTTTAGATTGTATTATGACCTATACAATCAAAGAGGGCTCTCTCATATGTGTAATGACTGGTAATAACTCAAATATTTCAGCAATAAATGCATAGAGGTTAGATTCTGCAATAGGACAAGTTTTTTTTTGTTTTAAAAGGGATGGTAGGACAAGCAAGAGAGATAGTACCATTGGGAAATGGAGTCAATTTAAGAAAACGATGGAAACAAATGACTTAGTGAATGAACTTGAGTGGATAAAGGCTAAATAAGCAACAATCTTCAGTTAAACATCATTGTGTGTGGTGAGAGAAAAAAACATGAAGCAACTCGGAGCACCGTTGAGGATGAATTCAAAGTTAACTTAGAGGAAAACAGTTTTTCTGAATGGCGCGAATCCTGGGACATTGCGCAGCGAATCCCAGGTTCGAAATTACGTTCCTATTCAAGAAGAAAATATATACGAATAAAGAATACAAGAACTACGTATGCAGAGAAATAATACGATACATCAAACTGCCAAAGTTAGAATATTTTCACCAAAGCTTCAAGACTTTTTCATTAAGTTTCAGTCTAATTCAGAGCTACATTCAATAGTCACTGTCTACACTACCTTTACCAACCAACCTTGTTTACATGAAAATGATACCCATATATAGAAATCTAATGTCACCCTTGGTTGCTAGGGTCGAACTAATCCCTTCTAGAATCATGGATCTGTTTTCTTTGATAGAGAACAATAACTTCAACGAATTCACTAAAAATAGAAAACCCGACTTTGCCAAATTATAATCGTAACCGAAATATTATTTCCAGTCATTGATCATGATAAAAATTCAACCATATGGTTGTGATGAGTCATCATGTGCATTTCTGGACACTCTGGCACCCTTGCACAACAATTCTGCTACGCAACAGTAACCTTTAGCAAAAAACACAACGGATTTTGCAGCGAACTCGGAAAATAGGCGTTAAAGATGACATCATATCTCAATAATAAAAAACTATTTTCTGAAACTAAGATAGTTTTTTTTATTTAATATTGATATAAATAAAAATCTCTATCGGTTTCTCGAAATTCATCTCCAGCTGGTTGGAATACACGTCGCAAAAACATGTCTCGAACATGAAATCATGAAAACTGAAAAATAGGGCTCAAATATTCCTTCGAATATCCCAAAATATGAAACTTTTGTCAAATATGAGAGAGGTTTTTATTATTTGTTTTTTCCTCAACAAAAACCTCTCAGGGATTTTCAAAATTCCTCTGCAGTTGGTCATAAAATGATCTTGAATTTGACTACTTAACCATTCACTTGCACAGAGTGACATGTAGCCTGTGCGCAGGAAAATCCTCTGCACAACGAAATCCACTGAGCGACGAAATCCACTGCGTGATGAAATCCACTACACAAAAGCATCCTATGCGTGACATCCCACTGTGCGATGAAATCCACTGGGAAACGAAATCCACTGTGCGACAACATCCTATGCGCAACAACATCCCATGGATGATAGCCCACTGCGCGGTGAAGTGATTTGCGCAGCGCGTAGCAAATTTTGTAGCGCGCAGTTGCAAATGGAAATGGAAATAATAAATGATAAGCTTCCTTTTGAAACTGACCCTTGGATATGTTAGATGATGCCAGGCATAAAAACAATATGGGTGCTAATAGGCATGACTTTGCAAATTGTTGACAAACCTCTAACCTTAGCTATGAAAATCATGGTGCTAAAAGATTCAATAACTGAAATTATATTAGAATGGGACGAAAAGTTGTTGGCCCAAAAACAGACAAAAAATAACCCAAAATTATTATTTTGGGGGGATGCAACTCCCCCTGTGAAAATATAACACATACCAAACAATAGGTACCAATTTGGTGATTTGGGTTCTAGAAACTTCCAAATCCAGTTTGAGGCATCAAATGACACTTTTTATGGTCAAAACTTTGTGATATTATCTCCCAAACCCTCGATGTTGTTCTACACACTGAAAGATTTCCAACATTGTGAAAATAATATTAATAGAATTTCATATGAAAAATGTATGCCTCCTACAAGTTGACCTACCCCATTGATCACCATGGTACCAAGTGAATGCCACATCAAACCCCATTACTCATACATGTGGGACTAGTCACATGTGGACTTTTAATAATAATCTACAGGGTCCAAAACCCTAACAATAATTGAGGGTTGAGGCATTCAAATATCCTAACCCTAACCCTAACCCTAGATGAATATCAGGCTATGTTAAATAATAGGTCGTTGGGAAGAGAAGGGGTTTCATTCTTTCGGTATTGTCACTATTCCATAGTTGAGAAAATCATCTAGGAGTGGGATATTAAAGCATAATAAAGGAGGTAGAATATTTTTTAGCATCCATTTAGGGGATGTTGTCCATGGAAACTCCATATTGAGTGGCCCTTTCTTTCTATTTGCACTTCATAACTAAGAAGAAAAGAGTAGAGCATAGGCCTCACCTTCTAGCTAGGTTTTCTATTGTATTGGATTTCCCATGTCACATCATTAATTTGTGTGGATGGTGTGTTCAT
>SNQJ01S0306764.1:7745-18003 GCA_010110895.2 Picea sitchensis | reverse complement strand
TGTAGAACAATTGACACCAACGAAACTCAATGTTGACTACATGGAACAAGCATCCACTAATCATATAGTGGACACACAACTCAAGGGAACTCGCCAGTAGAGGATCCAAATTTATCGGGTTGTCAAGGCAGGGCAACTCCTACACCAAGGCAAGTGGCTCACCCAGAGCCAAATTCAATAGAAGTTTCCTCACCTAATGGGGGCACTCAACGCAATGGAGACCATTGCTTCCTAAGGGGGAAGGTTGATCCAGGTGGATATTGGTGGCTAACCACCTATTCCAACTGGCTCTTTTTGACAATTTTTAGTTCAACACGTTCTTCTGTAATTCTTTGTAATGGTGGGTTCTATACTTCCGGGGCTGTCTGAATCCCTACATAACTTCCAGGTGGATATTGGTGGTTGTCCACCTAATCCAACTGACTTATTTTGGAAGTTTTCATGTCAGTACATCCTTTTGTACTTCCAGGGCCGTTTTGGGGCCCTAAACAATGGTTTTTTGGCTTGCCACAATCAAACGTAGACGAAGTCAAATTTTTAAGGCATAATGTGTAGTTCTCAAAAAGACCTTTCCAACAAGATATCACACGCCTAAAATGGAGGTTGCATGCAAAAATTATGACCCTGGGAAGTTGAGGTACCAACTTACCCATCGGGGCCCACATAACTTTTGACGTTTAATATCCTAGGGTTAGGTTTTTGGATGTCTAGGGTTTTGGCATTCATGAGTAATGTTAAAAAGGCCTATGGAGCCTCATTGTAATCATTCTACTCAGATGGGTGCGCGTAGCAGCCACATATCTTCTGAGAGATAACTACCACCATTCAAGCAAGTTGTTTTTAGCTATGCAGTTTTACAGTTTCAACCTATTTTATTTATTCAATAGAAGTTTTTGTTGATTGGATATTTGTTGTTTCTCTCTGTATCTCTGTGTTATTGTATTTGCTCTGTTAATCCTTTCGTTCCGCTCATAAATCTAGATCAATGGTCCTAGCCCTAAACATGCTCGTAGCCAAGGATTCAACCTCAAAACCTCAATCGAGCAAACAACAACACTCATCCACTTAAGCTAACCCACGGGGCTAAAAAGAATGGTTAGTTAATAATAATTGTTAAATACTAATTATATAATAATATTGATTAAATTATATAATTAATACTAATTACATAATAATTAGAATTAATTAGAGGTTAGGATTATGAATAATTGAAAATCATGGATTTAGGAAGATTAAATTGATAATTGTGGATTTATGATGATAAAAATTATTGAATAGAGCTTGGAAGGAAAAATTTTTATGACAAAGGTGGGGGAGGGGGGGAGGGGGAGGGGTGCACGGGAAAAGATAAGGAAAGGGTGACACATGAAAGCCATAAAAACTTTAGTTAGATTGTTTGATGCACTAAGAAACACACCTAACCTGCACAACTACCTAACACATAAGAACCTAGTACACTTAAGTGACACACATAAGAAAATACTGCACTGATCGATGCACATAAATACCTAAACCACATAAGCACCTTAAAAACATAAACGAAACACATAGGAGATGCATCTATGTGGTGTAGATAAGAAACACACATAAGTGATGCAACTATGCAATGCACATAGCTAGCGCACCTATGTGGCTCACATAAGCACACTAACCTTTAGCGTGATGACCTTCATCTAACAAACATAAAGTACACACATAGGAGATGCACCTATGTGACATTAACCTTTGGAAAAATTATCACGCTAACATACCTATGTGACATTAACCTTTGGAAAAACTATCACACTAACATATCCACCCTAAGCCTAAAATACTAATCCTTGTAACTCAACTCCCTTTACAACTCACCCACTTGGCTATAGATAACCAACTAGAGATAATGAATATGAATACTGTGGTGCTACCAATAATTCATTCCTTAAAAAAATGTAAGATACCATTTCCCCAACCCTTCTCTAACAACAATTTTCTAATTGTTCGACGATTTGGTTCTTTTCCGGGGATATTTTCTGTTTAATTTTGCTTAAAATCCAACGATAATTGATGGATTTGCATATTTCATTGGTTAATTTTGTATAATCTAGTGCCCCTAGGGTTTTAAGCAAGGTTGAATCCATTTTTGTATTCAATAACAGAAAATTGTGATTTCGTGCACATTTATGTCAATGGATTCTGGTGAAAAAAACCAATACATAGATTAGTTGATTTGCATTTATATGTTTGGAGTCTGGACCAAAGCCCAAGTCTTTTGTTGTTTCAAAAATGGGGCAGGTGGCATGTGAAATGTGGGTTAGCAATAACCAACCTGCTGCACAACATTCAATGCCGGGGCAACTGCAACCTGTTGCACAGCATTCAATGCTGTAGTAGCTGGTATATACACTGTGGGATTGCCTTAATATATACGTCGGGATATATTCGAAGATGTATATACCACTTGCTGCAGCGTAGCAAGCTGGTTATTGTTCGCTGTGAAATGTGTAGATTGTATATCCTGATGGCTTTGGTTAGACGTTCTACTTTTTGGCAATGTAAATTTGGACAAAATAAGCTATTTTGTTGTTTAAAATTGCATTTCTGAATGCATAAAATGGATTCAGCCATGAAAACCCTGGGACACTGGATTATACAAGCAATTACTCAAATCTAAGATCCAACCATTCATCACTGGATTTAGGGCAAAATCAAACTAAAAAATTGCAAAACCTCCAAGATAAAACGTTTAGATTATCAAGATTCGTGATCTCTGTATTGCTGGGTTGGAGGACAAATTCATTATTCAATTCAATTCTTTAATATCTGTTTTGATTTTTTTGGGGCATTCATTACGTTACGTTATTGAGTAGTACGCACAGTGCTGATTGCCGAACCTTATGCACCCGACAGAATTCTCGCGAATCGCGATGCGCCGTACTGATTCGCAAGAATTCTGTACTACCTCCTGAGTCCTGATTGACTGTACTACCTCCTGAGTCCTCATATTTCTGAAATATCTCTTTCCATAATTAATTGCGAGTGTGAAGGGTGACTTTAACCCACAGTCGTACAACACAGCAATTGTTCCGCTAGCGCTAGGTTAATGGACACATGCATAGCTGTGCCCAGAATTTCTGCCAGCCCAGAACAACGAGATCACCAAAATATACAGGCTTAATCTGGAAATCTAGAGCAGAAATATTTCGCATAAATGGTGATACCATATTATTTGGTCCACAGAAAATTCGACAGAAAATTCGAAAATCATGATACAAATATGTTTTTTTTTTTTTTGAAGTGGAAGTTTGGAAACAATTTGTAAACTGTAAATCCAATAATTTAATTTCAAGAGATATTTGTCAAAAATCTGGTGAGAAATTGTTAGATTTTTTAGATTTGAGTGATTATTTTTGTATATTGGGTTTTCCAGCATGCTGACTTTCCATAATTAATTGCGAGTGTGAAGGGTGACTTTAACCCACAGTCGTACAACACAGCAATTGTTCCGCTAGCGCTAGGTTAATGGACACATGCATAGCTGTGCCCAGAATTTCTGCCAGCCCAGAACAACGAGATCACCAAAATATACAGGCTTAATCTGGAAATCTAGAGCAGAAATATTTCGCATAAATGGTGATACCATATTATTTGGTCCACAGAAAATTCGACAGAAAATTCGAAAATCATGACCCACAAATATGTTTTTTTTTTTTTTTTTTGAAATTAGGTTGGAGAGCAATTTGTAAACTGTAAATCCAATAATTTAATTTCAAGAGATATTTGTCAAAAATCTGGTGAGAAATTGTTAGATTTTTAGATTTGAGTGATTATTTTTGTATATTGGGTTTTTCAGCATGCTGAATCCATTTCTACATTCAGAAATGAATTTTGAACAACAAAAAATAGTAATTCATGTAAATTTATATTTCCAGATTCAAATTAAAAAAATCATTTCATAGAACAATTAAACAAATTCTCTTAATTTATGTGTTGTTGCATTCATTTTAAGTGGTTTCTTGATTTATGTTTTTATGACATATAGCTGCTTAAAGTGAATTTTAATATAATATAAAAGAAGTTAACCATCCTCAAAATTGGCATACACCATCCAGAAAATAAATTAAAACACTGATTAACAAGTACAGTGACGGTGACTCAACATCAATTCAACAGCAACAGTCACATAAAACAGCAACAGTCTCATATATTTTATGACCATAGTCATAAAAAAAAACAATCTCTCTAATAATGTTGGGAACTCATTTAGAAAGTGAACACAGTTCCAAGACAAAAGCCCTTTAACAATGACCATGCCTACGCAAAAAAAATCTGAAAAACAAACATGAAGCTCGAGAATGCTACCAGATATATGTAAATATGTGACCTCTAACTTAAGACAAAAAAAATAATCTGAAAAACAAACATGAAGCTCGAGAATGCTACAAGATATATGTAAATATGCGACCTCTAAACTTAGGACAAACTGTTACAAATGCCATGGGCAATATTTAATATGTCCAGTATTGTAGATAGTTGTATCTATCTACAATTATATTGTTTAAATAAAGTTTCTGAATGTATAAATTGATTTTATCATATAAACTCCAGGGTATTCAGAATATATAATCTCAACTGTATATATGCACCTGAATATATAATCTCAACTGTATATATGCACCTATCAAGTGTCTGAAAAAACTCAATGCTGTGTTCCATGAAGAGGGTTCATTTAGTGATACGTACGACTGGGAATAGAAGTTGAGTTGATTTCATTTAAGTAAGCTACTTTGATAGCAAACGGATTTCATTTTGAGGTCATTTTTTAAACTGAATTTGGTCATATTTTCAGGGTATGGTTAGAGATGTATTATGATCCAAATTTTGTTTGTTAAAACTTCGTTTGTTCCATTCTAAACCAACCAATGAAGGTACTGGAAAAAATCAATTAAATTCCAGATTAATTGAAATTATGACTTTGTTAAAAAACCTAATTTTAAGGAAAAACAGTACTACAGACTGTTCTGATTTCAACTTAGTGTTTAATTAAAAGGCTGCTTGTTTACAGCATCATCATGATATCCAGCAATGTATACCTGACATTTATCTATGTAACGGTAGCCATCCTCACCGGGAGAGGATCCCGTAAACATATATAAAGTGTGACCAGCCAAATAAAATTGGGATCTAGATGTAGAGTTGTCAAGATAAAATCTAAAGACATTTTGGTAGCAAGTTTTTGATTCAGCACAAGAAAAAAAAAAAAGACACTACTAAAACACTCCATTGTTGATAAATAAACCATTGATAAATATCTCTTTGTAGATAAAGTTAATGCTCCAATATATTTGGAGTCAATTGTTGATAAATAATGGTGTTAGACTCTATAAATGTAATTGAAAGCAGCTTTGTCATTCAACTTTAGGGTTGGGTAATGAACACATATTTGTTCATTGATAGATTTTTGCTTTGCAGTCTAGTTATATGACTTTTGTATGGTTTGGGATATTTTAAAATATGTGCTAGTTATTTTAACATAATAATAATAATAATAATAATATATTTTTAAGGTCACGGTCAAGCTACACCAAATTGGTGTATGAGACCTCCTTGTTTGTGGGACAAGGGACCCCCCTTCATCTAACGATTTGACTGGTAAAGTCTACGGAGGTATACATAAGTGTATTGAGTTTCTAATTCATTTTTATTGTATTGGTAATCCAATTTTAAGTGTATTAATGAATCAATCAACTTTAAATACTTAAATTGCATTTATAATTATTAAAAAAAAATTAAAAAAATTAAAACTGTAATAGAGANATAAGTGTATTGAGTTTCTAATTCATTTTTATTGTATTGGTAATCCAATTTTAAGTGTATTAATGAATCAATCAACTTTAAATACTTAAATTGCATTTATAATTATTAAAAAAAAATTAAAAAAATTAAAACTGTAATAGAGAATAATATCATTATTACACCAATATATATTTTTATAACTCTTTACAATTGATCACAAATGGGATCTTATGCAAGTTACAAAAATTTGGGTGTTTATAAGCTTCCTTTTTCTCTAAGCCCTATGAGGGGTGTAAAAACAAGGATGGGATAGGGTCTCACAACAATGACATATGGTGTTATGTGGAATTGATGACAACTAACACTATTAATGGTCGATTACTTTTAAATGTTAATGGCAACTATGTTCAAAAGTTCCTATCTTATTATTGGTTATACATTAGCTCGAATACACAATTGGTGCAGGTTAAAAGAAATACACTATTAAATTGTTGATATTTAAGTGTAATTTAGGCTACACATCTCTCAAAATTAACATGTTTTCTTAAAATCAATATGTCAAATCATTTTAAAATTATATTGTTGCATTTTGATTTTCTTATGCCTATGTATCTATGTATATATGGAATTCTTTGCATGTCAACCATTGTCTAAGTCCATCATCTCTATAAATATGAAACACAATGGAGAATGTCCATCAACTAGATTTTTACATTGTACACTTTCACTTGTTTTTTCTTTAATAAAAAAAGATAAATTTTACATTATAAATTTGTTGCAATCTTGTTGGTTAGCATAATAATACAAAAGAGTAGTGTCTAAGCCAAAACTTGATGTTGTTAAATTGTCCAAAAAAATTGGAACTTAACTACTAAAAATTCATAGAAATCCTTTGCAAAGGAGTTTTTAAAAGTACTACAGGTATAAATTCTTAAAAGGTGCCCAAAAGTAAACAAAATTTGCAAAACATTAATGACTAGCAATAAATAAAAGTATGCTTTCTGTTAGTTCCCCCTTGGTTCTCTGGAATAGCATGAACGTCCTGGTCCACGCTCATCATGGTATTGTTGGATAGACTCTTCTTCTTTAATTTCCTCAACAATTGATCCCATATACAATTTGACATTTGAAGTAGTAAATTTGGTACTTCTAATCAAATTCACAAGCATTTTTTGAAGAGTAAAACACTCATCTTTAAGGGATTCAAATTTTTTATTTTGATTGTGGAAAGTTTTTATAGTAAAATCATACTCATTACTTCTAACTTCCTCCTAAGAATGCTACCTTCCAATCATAGATAAAATTGAAGTCATGTCTTTCTTGTCTTCCTAAAACTCTGTATATCAATGGCTTTGCATAGTGAGTACCTCCCGAAATGTGTATATTTTTCCATTCTATAATTACTACATAAAACAATCAAGTTCCCCCTTCCAATTCCAAGAGGGTCAACAAGAATGAAAATACGATAACAAGTAATGAAACCCTTTTCAAACACTCTCCCAAGTAATTGGCAATAGAGGAAAATACATTCAAAAGCAAAGTAACTTCCACAATGATTCAAGAGACTAACATTTTGATTATTCACATTGAGAGAGTAGCACGTCATAGAGATCCTCAAGGATATTAGAAAATCTTGTTCCATTAAATCCAACAAGCCTCTAGAGCAATATCCCATGGGCCACAAAGTGAAATCAAGCCAAAAACTCAAACCAGGATCCCAATTTTATGACTGTATTGGTGCCCCAAGACATTGGGAAGGGAAACCCTTGTTCAAAATAACTGGGAACATAGGGGTGTGTGCACAAAGTTGGTGGAAAAAAAGTGGCAAGGGGGTCAATAGGAACACGCACTCACATGAACACGTGCATGTTCTGAGGAACGCACACACGTTCTTAATCATATAGTTTTGGCAAGGCTCGAACCTCCAATAATCTTGCCACGTAGGTTCGTCAACAGGAACACACACATGTTCTTGTTGTAACCGATTTTTAAGGGACCAAGGGTGTGCAAAGAGGAAAAATAGAGGAGGAGCAAAGCCCAAGATCTTGCCACTGTGTCCATTGCAAGAAAGATATGGTTAATTTTTTGTCATTTCCTCTCTTGGCTTTGCAAAAAATACAAAACAATTAGTCATGGGTTATGGATGTAAATCCCAATGGAATTGAAAACTTATTAGCTAGGTTCACTACACATAATTAATACTTGAATGTAAATCTCTCAACAATTCACTATTCTTGTATAGTTTTTTTTTCAAATTCATTGTAAAGATAACACATAGTTTTTCTTTGTTTTACACAAAATTGTGTTAATGATTTGTTGGGATAAAATGAAATTGTTATTTGCAATACCTTTTTCATAACTCCACTTATTAAATTGATTTTTTAAATTGCAACATATATTATAAAATGGAACCCGAAGACAATGTAAACTGCCATCTAGTAAACCAAGGCGAAGAAAACCCCAACCCACCACAATCACCCAAATTGATGAGGGGTTGGACACATTAGGAACACTTGTAAATAAATTAACGGGCACAAGAGAACCAAGTAGAGAGTCCTTGTCCACTTCATTGGACGTCATGGTGAGGTCCATTGCAAGTGCCCAAGGGAAATTGATTTCTATTTATGAATATATGGCAAGAATGTTTGAGTATTACCACACTGGATTGGATATAAACAAAGTTACATACTTGGGTATATCAAACCAACAATTGATGTCCATTTTTATTGATCCTCAATCTAGACAAAAACCACCCATGACCAAGAAACACATTTGCATTGACTGGTGTGTCCACCCACAAATTAGTCAAAATTGGATGGATAGGTGGTACATGGTATTTGATAAACCTCCTTGCGATTACAGGGAGGTGCCTTTATATTTTTTATGAAAATTAGGCTGAAGCATGTTAACTACTTTGACATAGGTGACTTCCAAGGGATGGGTCAAGGGTCCACATAGGACCGAGAGCATGCTAGGAACGATCCCATGTTAGGTATTCATCCCTCCAAGTGAAGGCACAACCCCCCTACCCAACATCCTCATGTTGAAAAGAGCTTGCAGTAGGTACGGGTCACTATATCATCATTGACTTGGAGCCTAGTTCAAGATGGCATCTTTGTTGCACTATCTCGAAAAGAGGTGCATGTTGGTGACATTGATAGAGGGGTCAGATATTCATCCCATACAAAAGATTTCAGTGAGGAGAGGGCACATGGACATAGAAATCGTTCATGTGAATCTCACATATGCTTGAGTTGCGGGCAAACTTGTTATGGGCCTATTGAGGCTAGTGGACAACAGAGCTTCATGGAGGAGGTTAGTATCTTAACCATCTCTATGATCTTCATCGTTATATATTTACATAGTATTCTGTGTATTTATATCGATATTTTATTTTATGTCATTTTGCAATTGCTACGCTTGTGTAACAGACCCTCTATGCCCATAGATTCATCAATGCGTGTCTCCACCATTGATGAAATAGTAGAGACATCATTCTCAATCGGTCTACCCCATACACAAGTATGTGTCACATTTGATAAATTCACCATAGTGATTTCTTTATTTGATGACATCCTCTAATTTTTAATGTTCTTGTGTTTCTATAGGTTGTGGGACCAAGCGATGCCGACCAATGTCCACCTAGGATGGATAGGTCACCTACATCACACATATCATTTGTAGAGTTAAATATCATTTAAATCTCATTTTTTTTGTATTTATGTTGTTGAATTTTACTATTTTGTACTAGTAGTTCAATATTATTAATATGTATGCAGGTTGTCGATATTTTTGCTAGTTTTAGTACTAGTCATCTTCTTGGGCACCTTCCCACAACTTCTAAGTTATCTTACTCCAGGCCGAGGGTTCTTCCATCACTTGTATAGACTGTGGTGGTCCATCACCTCCCAACCTCAATAACTTTCTTATTCCATGCATCCTCAGTGGATGCACTCACAATCCACCCATCCACACCACCTCTTCCATCACATCCATCCACAGTGGATGCACTTGTATTCCACCCAGCCCCACCACCATTTCCATCTATTCCATCTACTGAGGCTGTCATAGTAGAGGTGTCCTCAGAGCAGGTTCTATAGTCGAGCGATCCACCTATCAACGACTCTCCATCGAGGCCCGAGATATTCACTGTGAGATAATGTGTTGATGATAAATGTTTATGTATCATGAATGGAACTGATTTTATGCATATTTGTTTAAATTTCATTATTTGATCCTTGTAACTCATGCAGGGTGGCATCGCTAAGAGATTCGGGTCGCAGAGGAGGGTAACAACCTCTTGATTATTTGTACCATCTGTGGTGTTTTGTCTTATGTTGAATTACAAAGAATCATTTTGTAAGTATTTTAATTCATTGTGGAAAAAAACTTATAACAATGTTTTTCTTTATGGAGTCTCCGGAGCAACGAACCATGCCTAGGCCCAAAACCACTAGAGGCGCTTCTTCGAGAAAGAGAATAAATA
>SNQJ01S0306763.1:0-10115 GCA_010110895.2 Picea sitchensis | reverse complement strand
TGTGGTGTTTTTTAGGATGTCTAATCTATATGTTGTGACAGACTTTGATAATTTATGTATGTGTAATGGTGTCTTGATGTGATAAATGCCAATCTAACACTAGGTTAGCCATATTATTTGCTATTTGATTGAATTGTCATGGAATATGTGTAAATGTGATTGAATCGAAATGTCGAGATAAAAGTATAACTTACAGGTATTTGTGGAAGAGGCAGGAATCGCGAATACAGTACACATTGTTGAGCTGCAAGACGACGAGCTGGGAATCTAGTAGGACGCTAAGGTGATGAATATGGCGGTGACTAGCCTCGCCAAGGAGGCCAATGATGACTATGTATTCTTCTTTGTTATTGGCTACTAATCCCAAACATATGCCGCTGGAGTGGAGCAGTTCCTATGAGGGGGAATAGAGGGCCCAAGCGACAAAATCAAGATTCTATGTCCATCGGCTAGCCCCGTCAGTGTAATCGATGTGGTAGGCCGATGGAGGATTCATATGTCAATAACACAAATGGTAGATCATCCATAAGCCATGGGGGAAAAAAGAAGACTAAAAACTCTACAAATGTGTACAAAAGGAAAAAACCTAGTGCAGAGTGGCTACACCAAGGCGTAATTTTTTTTTAGGTACAACCCGTTGATGGGTTCTTTGAGAGGATGGCCTTCAAGGGAGGCCAGGATGTAGGTGCCTTTAGTGAGGTAGTGTTGGATGATATAAGGTCCATGCCATAAGGACTCGAATTTGTCATGGTCGAGGGTATCGTGAGTGATGTCGTAGGCAAGAATGAGGTCTCTTTCATTAAATGAGCAAAGGTTGACATGGCGGTCAATGGTGGCCTTTGACCATTTTTTGCCTGCCTCATTGTTCTATAATGAATACCAACGGTATTCATCTAGCTTCTCTAAGTTCAGCAAGCACTACTCCATTGGAGAAGTGTCAGGTAAAATATCTACGATGGTGCGTAAAGTGGGAATTTCACTCGATGGGGAGAGTGGCTTTGACCCCATGGACGAGGTGAAATGGTGTAAAACCAATGGTAGTTTTAACTGTTGTGCGATAAGCCCATAGTGCGAAAAACAACATATGATGCCAATTGGTTTTATGTTTGTTGACATTACACTACAACATGGTTTTGAGGACCTTGTTGACCACCTCTACCTGTCCATTGGATTGGGGGTAGTAGGGGGAGGCAAACTTGTGAGAGAAGCCTTAATTTGAGGAAACTTCAATGAAGAGCTCATTCCCAAAGTATTTTCCATGATCAGAGACTAGTTGTAGTGGTACTCTGAAGTGGGAAATCACGTGATTAAAGAAAAAACGCACTGCGATGTCAACGATGTTGTTGAAGGTGGGCATGGCTTCGACCCACTTGGTGAAGTAATCGAATGCCACAATAATGTACTTGTGTCCATTGCTGGATGGAGGTTTGTAAGTCATGAAGTCAATGCTCTGTTTGCAAAAGGGACCGACAGTGATGACTAGGTGTAGAGGAGTGGGTGGCACTCGTGCTTTGTGGGCATAAAGATAGAATTTGTCACACCGTTTCATAACATGGATATAGTCTTGAAGCAATGTGGGCCAGAAGTAGCCTGCTTGAATGATTTTCTGGGTAGTGGAAATCCCTGAGAGGTGACCACCGCAAGCGTTGTTATGGCAATCATTCAGAACTCTGTCAGCTTCATCGATGGTCAAACATCGACAGAGTACGGTGTCGATATAAGATGTCACCGATAAGGAGATATCGAGGGGGATGATGGAGAATACGTAGACGATCGTCCCGGGAGAGATGGGTTCCAAACTTCTATGTGGGAAGGTAGACAAGGAGGTCACCGTACCAAGGATCATCCGAGGGGATGTAGAAGAGGTGTTCATCGGGGAATTCCATATTGACAGGTGAACTAGTAGTATCTGAGGGAAATTCCGTAATGAGTTCGGAAAGGATGAGGGATTTATTTCTCTTGGGAGTTGAAAATTCAAGGTCGTACTCCTAAAGGATGATGATCCATCGGGAAAATTTGCCATTAATTTTCCAGTGACTGAGCAAGTATTGCATGGGGTTGGAATCTTCCATGACTTTGGTCGTGTGAAGTAAGATATAATGGCATGGTTTATGGACTGTGAGGACAACTACAAGGGTGAGTTTCTCTTCATGATTGTACTTCAGGGGTGGCCTTGAAATATTTTTACTAATATATTAAATTACATGCTCGCGGCCATCATCCTCTAGTTGGACGATAACTCCTGCTACTTAGACGATTGAGGCCGATAAGTAGAGGATGTAGTCACGATCATAGTCGGATGGAATAATCAAGGGGGCATTGGAGAGCGACGCTTTTAAATCATCAAAAGTGGTTTGGGCATGTTCATCCCATCGAAATGGGATATCTTGATGCAACAAGTGAAGGAAATCGTATGCATGAGTGGTGTAATTGGGGAAAAACCGGCGTAAAATGTTAGCTTTGCCTTGTAGGCTTTGTAGTTGGCATAAATTCTGAGGTGGTGGAATTTCTATAATGGCTTGGACCTTGAGGGGGTCGACGGTGATGCCGCATTGGGAAACGATGAACCTAAGGAGGCGTCCAACGGTGATGTAGAATACACACTTGAGGGGGTTCAAGCGGATATTGTACTGACGACACCTTTGAAAGATGACTCGTAAGTCATCTAGATGTTGAGTGTGTTTCTTGGATCAAGAGGTGAGGTCATCCAAGTATGAAAGGATGATATGAGCCAGATCATGAAAAACGTATGTCATGGCCCATTGGAATGTCACATCGGCATTCTTGAGGCAAAAAGGCATGACACGATATGGAAAAGTACCCCATGGGGTAGTGAATGTGATTTTGTACTGGTTTGCTCGATGAATTTGAATTTGATTGTAGCCAGAGAAATTGTCCATGAAGGACAAGGCTTCGTGGCCAGCACAATCATCGATAATTTGGTTGATGAAAGGCATTTGGAAGTTGTCTTTGGGACAGGCGTTATTGAGGTCATGAAATTCAGTGCAGATGCTAATAGTGCCTTGTTTTTTGTTGATAGGGATGGGGTTGGAGACCCATGACGTATATGCGGTGGGGTATATGAACCCTCTAGCGCATAATTTTTCAATTTCGGCTTTAATGGCCTCTGCTTTGGATGGGTGTAGTGGGAGTTGCTTTTGTCATACAGGTGTGATATCAGGCCATGTGTCTATATGATTTTCAACAATAGAAGGATCGAGGTCGAGCATCTCTGTATATGACTAGGAAAAAATGTCATGGTATTCTTGGAAGAGAGCTTTGAAAGTTGTAAGTTCTTCAAGAGAGCATGCGGTGCCAATGGTGATTTCTTCTACAATTCCAGGTTTGATGGAAATATCGATTTTGACAGTGAGGGAAATGCTGGCCATGTTGCCTTCTTTAAAAGAATCAGGGGTAGGGATAGGGTTGTTGAACCAGTCTATATGCACGGATGGAACAAAATCTTTATTTTCAATTGCATATATGGAGTCATGGCTAGGAGGCAAAAAGGCTTCTTGTGAGAGAAAGAGCACTCTATGATGGAGTGCATTCCATGGGTAATCGGGTGAAGTTAATTCCTCGAGGATATCTTCGTCGTAGCAGAACTGGTGAGAATATAGGGGATCCAGGGGAGTAACATTGGAGAGTGTCACCATGTGATTGTCTTCCAATGGTGAAGAGGTAAAGGGGGTGGTGCAGGGAGTTTGCGATGGTTTGCTCGACATAAACCAAATATCGAGATATTGTGGGTTAAAGATTTTGGTCAGGCGTAAGATTTCTGTGGAAAAATGAACTGGAGAATTGGGAGGATTTGGGGGAAAATCCTCATATAGGCTATCCATGAACCATGGAGGAGTGGGAAGTGCCTCCAGATCAAGAGAGATAATATGAAAAATATCTGAATATGGAGTATGGTTAATCACTGGTGTCACTAGAAGTGGGGTGGGTGTAGGATTTTGAATAAGGGCCATTTATCAGCAACTATATTCAATGATTGTAGGACACTAGTATGTGAAATGATCAAGGGATTCACAAAGAGAGCAAGGACATCTCATCCGTTCATTGACTGAGGTCATGACATAATGGATGTCGGTGACATGGGTGTTGGACTATGTGGATGGAGGGGTTCTTGATGAAATCTCTGGCGTACCGCCATTAGCGTTTGTCGAAACTAAGGTAGCACAGGGCAATGGTGGGTATAATGGCCATACTCTGAACATATGGCACATGCAAATTTAGTTTGCAACCCTTTTCTACCTGTAGTAGGGGATGTGGTGGTAGAACTAGGTGTTATGGATGAAGCGTCGAGTAGTGTGGTTTCTTGAGGGAGTTGAATTAAATTACGTAGCTCATGGAGAGAGGGACATCGATTGGTGGGGTGTCCTTATTTCTTGCATCGTGCACAAGGAGGTGGAACTGGGGGGGGAAGTGGAGTGGAGGGCTCTTTCTTATTCCTTCTGCCCCCAGCTGTAGACATGGTGCTGACTAGTGTGGTGGGGGAGGGGTTCTGGTGTCGTTGGAGTTAGGATCGGGATCTACATTAGGGTTCCCTTGGTTTGGGGAGGGAGGGATGGTTGAGGGACATCTTAGTTGGGTGCAGATACCAAACTGGGATGGCAATCACCATGTTAGGGAGGTTAACTGTTTCGGCTACCTGGAAAACTTGTACGCCCAATGGGGGGTAGAAGAAGGGGATTTGGGTAACGGCTTGGGGGACTATCTCCCAAATCGGGATGTGACCCTGGGGGTGAAGGACATTAGGAACAAGTAGTGTTGGAGAGTTCTCAAGGGATTCTTGAGGTGGGAGTTCTGCAACTAGCAAAATGTTCGAAAGTGAAGAAGCCTCGGTGGGAAGAATGGTATGTACAGTGTTAGTTCTATTGGAAGAGATGACACATACTTGAGCTGAGCGGTGTATGAGCGGGGGTGCTCCGTGGTATGTACCTAACAATGATGGCTCTTTGAAAATTCCGGGACCAATCTCGACGAGTGGGGTAGGCATCGAAATTGGTGTGGAAAAAAGGTAGGATGTTATCGATGTTGGAGGAAGGGTTGGAGGAAGGGTTAGGCTCATAATGTGAAACTTGATCGATGGTGATGATAATCCCATTGTGGGGGAACATCATCGTTCGAAACATAGAAGAGGATACTTCCTTCANATGATCCGAACAAGATATTGTAATCAAGTGGGGCATCGATGACCTCAATGTTAATAAGGATGGTCTTTCCCCTGAGTTCAATGGGGACGTTTTGAAAGAGTCCTTCAAGAGAGGATGGTCGTCCATCATAAGCTCTCAAAGTAATGGCGGATGGTATTAGCTTAGGGGATCTGAGTTTCTTCCATATAGTTTTGGGCATGATGCATGTGGGGGCACCTTCATCAATGATACATCGATGAACTGTGAAGTTTTGAATTTTGACTAGTATCTGGAAAGCTACCAAAGTGGGGAGGCGGGGTTCTCCACTATCTAGATCAAATGTGATGAGTCTAGTTTCAACAGGTTCGACTGCCCCCAAGGAGGAAAGTAATGACTTCCATTGAGTGGGACAAGTTTGAAGGACCTCCAAGACAGACATGGTTGCAGGAGATTGTCCCAAGTCATCAAACAGACTGTAATTGTGTGCCACCCTAGCCTGAGGGTTGTTGACATTCCATTGTAATGGGATGTGAGGAATCCAAAGGGGTGGTTCAATGTTAGGGCATGGAATCATCAAAGGTGGTCCAGTTGTAATGGGAATTTATGCCGAAGTGGTAGGATTAGATTCAAGGGGTGTGCTATATTGATGATTTCATGTTTGTAGCAGAATCTCTTCTTCGCTATTGAGGAGGATGTTGCGATCTGTGGGAGTCCCAGGGTTTTGGTACTGTCCCATCTGTGGTGGGGCATGGTGCATCTCTTGCTGGGTATTCATCACACCTTGGTGTGGAATAGGGTTTTTCAACACCGCTGAGGGTGGTTGTTACAGATACTATTGTGGGGCCTACTGAGGGGTAGGCAGTGTTGGGGGGACGTCATATGTTCATGGATTCTTTCATCCATTTAAAGTCAGAAATTTGGGGGAAATGGTGAGTATAATGGCCATACTCACCGCAAAGGGCACAGGAAAAGTTTGTCTATAGGTTACTATTGTTGTTCTGCCCTTGGCGTTTGTTGTTATTTCCCCCTTAGGGGTTCTGGGTCCCCTGGTTCTGGTTTCCCCTAGCGGGTTGGTTTTGTTGGGGGTTGTTTTCCCTTGGTCTGGGATTATTATTGTTTCCTTTTTTCCTTTATTCTTGGCATTATTTGACTAATGGGCTAGATTTTCCGTATTCAGTTGTTCAAAATTTTGAAATTGTTGAATGGGAGAGAGTTGAACAAAGTTAACCCCAGCATGTGGTCGTCCTTGTGGTGGAGCCATGGGTTATGGAGGACCAGGAAATGTAAACTAAATATTATTTTGTGGCAAGGATTTGTATGGTACATAGGAAGGCATGGTTCATTCACTAGTTCTCAGGGTGTAAGACGAGGTAGAGGGAGTACCAGAACTTGGTTGAACAGTCAGGCACATCATGGGTGTTGATGCGGGTCCACTCATGGGTGGAGGGGGTAAAGTAGAGTATGGAGGCTGATAAGGGGGATGAGGTTAATAAGAAGGTATTCCATATATTGGTGGATGTTAGAGTGTACCATACATAGGTGGTGGTTGGACGTACAGATTGTGGTGTGTTGTGGTACCAATCAAGCCATCTGCTGAGTGAGACATTCTAGGTTTGTCTTGGTTGAATGGTACGGGTCTTGGGGTGTCAGGTAGTACTGTATATAAGTATCCTGACTATGAGTAAATGAAGTTGTACTATTGAGCCTTGCTGATGGCTTCCTCTTCATACTGGGGCAAGGTGGAGGCCACATCTTTGGCAAGAAGGGGGACGAGTGATCTGAGAAACCAATTGAGGCATTGTTGCTTGGTGGTTTCTTCTTTGCATAAACCACGTCGTCGATGCCATTCGTGAATGTGGTCAGTGATATGTGTGGCTGAGGTTTGTTTGAACTTGGATAATAGTTCAAGACCATTGTCATGGAGGATTGGTAGTTGAAAGAAGGTCAAAAACGTTTTGGTCAATGATTCAAAAGTCATGTGGGACCTTGATTTCTCGTCTACATACCACTTGGTTGATGGGCCTATGAGTGTGCGTTGAAATAATCTTAATAAGATGGATTCGTCCATGATGTTGTTTTAAGAGAACCATACGTGGAAGGTCATGACATGGTTGGAAGGATCTTCTCCCGCCTTTCCTTCAAACTTGGGAATGTCTGAAGGTAGTTTAGTAGGCATTGCAGGCCATGTGGGGTCATGCAATATAGGATCATTAGCCAGCTTGCTCAGATTCAGTATGTTGAGGGAGGCCAAGTATGACATCTAGAGTGGCGGTGGAAGATTAGTTCCAACCATGGCATGAGTGGTTTGTGTACCTGAACCTTGAGGGAGGTTAGGTGGGGTTGTACTTCCCCCTTGGGAAGAAGTTTTCCCCCTGCCTCCTTGTAAAGGAAAGCTAGTGGATGGTTGTCCTTGGGAATTGGACCCAAGTAAATTGGAACCAAGCAACACTAATCCCAAGACAGTAGGGGTGTGAGAGGGTTGAGCCGATGAGTTGGCAAGACTAAGATCTCCCCCTATAATAGGAGGGAGATTCAACAAGCGTCTGGAATGACGGGGATTCTATGGGTCCCCTATGATGTCCAAATAAAAAAGCAGATGTGTGCAAATGGTGATTAGAGAAATAAATAAACAAGAGACTTTGTATAACTTGGACCTTCACAATATATATTACAACCGCATGTAATCACAAGAGCATCATACATAAATCAATAGAAAAGAAGCATACATGTGGGTAGGTGGATTTTGTCTGCGTGGGAGAACAAAGACAAAAACAATCTCGTGTCCTAAAAAGACGTAATGTCCTTCCTCTCAAATAGCACTGGACCTTCCAAGCACTCAAAAGTGGGGTCTGAAGCCACTGGAAGAGGAACTAGTGAAGGATAAAAAATTAGTTATAATGAGGGGTAGAGGGTCCATATCCCGAAAGAGCTGGCGATATTTCCCAATAGCCACACAAAATCCAATCAAGGTGCAATTGCAGCCCATAATTGCCACCTGGGTAGATGTCCTAAAATTTGGTCACTAGGTACCTAAGTCAAAGTGCAACATTTAGATTTTCGGCCTCAGAAATGGGTCACGAGCTGGATTATGTCCAAGAGGTGGGTGCCTCAAGGGGGGACGCACAGAACAACCGGACCTCGGCCTTCGACCCTTCATGAGTATCTCCTTGCCTTATGGTGTTAGGAACACTTGACTTGGAGGATTTTAAAGTTCCCTATTTGTCAACTTATAATGTTTGAAGATGTGAGAACTAGATAATGGGGATTTGTTTGGATACCTATCCCCAAAATCATACCTAGACTAAAAAATTTCTTTAGGCACCTCCTGTGGAGGCAAACTTAATGAGTTTTTAGAAAATTTTAGATGTGGTTGTTTGAGATATTGGGGGTGTGAACCAATATCTTTGAAATTAAGTGGGAGTGGATAGTTTCTCAAGAAAAGGGTGGGGCGTTTCGGAATCCCTTTGGGGGAAACTTACTTCAACCTCCACAATTCGAGATGGAACTATGTGAGAGACTAGTGACTTTATGTGTGAGAAAGTGATAAAATGTGCCAAATTTTTAATACGTTAGGTGTCACCTTACAGCATGTGGACTTTGTGTGGTCCTTACAAGTCTTGATTACCTATCTTACTAGATGCCATTAGTACAACCTTGTGGAATTTTAAAGTCCCTAGAGAACTAGCATGTGGACATATGGGTCCTTACCAATCCTCTAAACTCCCTAATGTGATTTAATCTAAGAAAGATTCAAAAGACTATCCTAGATTGTGAACATGTGGGCATGTATGGGCCCATTACAATAATCTTTAAACTCCCCTAGTGGTGTAAACTAAAAAAGTAGCTTCAAAACTATCCTATTTTGTAGCATGTGGGCATGTGTGGGCCCTTACGAATTTAAGATGTTTGAAAAAGAAACTAAGAGGAGCCCTAGGGGGGCTGTTGTCCTCTCCTAAAGATTTTTGTCTTTAAGGGAGATGAAATCTTCCCTCAATCATTTTTTTGATTCTCAAGATTGCTTTATGGTGCGAGAGAAGAGCATATTCAATGATTGAAATTTGATTTCTGGTCCCAATGCAAGTGTTTATATATGTGATAGTGAATTATTCCAACTTAAATTTTACAATCAAAGCAAGCCATCCATGTGGAAAAATGAAAGGAAAAAGAGGAGAAATATGGATTTTAACCTCCTAAGTGCCTATGTTTTGAATAACCTTTCATGTGGAGAGGGAATCTAAGTGTGGTGCATATTACAAATTGCATAGAATCAAGACTTAGAAGGCTAGGGGCCTCCAAAATATCACAACAAATCCATACAATGTTGAATTTATGGATAGGTGTGCAGGTCGCAGAGTAGACAGAGGTGGATGTGGCGCCAATGTGCAAATAAACAATGACTTGTTGGCTCACGGTGTGCAGAATGAGCTAATAAAAATAGTGTTGTTGGCCCACATGCTCAGAAGACATGATTGTGTGCTGAAAAACCTGCGCACATTCTGATACGCGGTCAGGAAGAAAATTTTGGATGAAATTCTTTTATTCCATCTCTGAATTTAGATTTTTGCAGTTATTCTTGGTCCGGTTATGATCCCTGCAAGTTAAATAAATAAAAATAAGTGCTCAAACAACCCAATTAGGGAGGAAATTTCCACTAATCTGTTGTATCCTTTTCGTCACTTGAATGAGCAAAAGAGGGACACTTGCAAGTCCAGTTGGGTTAGATGAACATGATAGAAGTTAGTGCAAGAGTTAAACATATCAAGCACAATAAATAAATAAACAACTTAGCTAATAACAACTAAAGAAACAAAACTAAAGTGCATACGGATATTATAACCAAAATCAACCAAACAATTGATCAATATTCATGCCACCAATGGATAGATTGTATTAGTGGGAAAACACCAAAGAGAAAGGGAGACTTATGGGTCCCCTCTTCCTCCAAGGGATGGCTCTTGAATCACCTATGAGAGAGAT
>SNQJ01S0306762.1:0-10115 GCA_010110895.2 Picea sitchensis | reverse complement strand
TTTTTAAGTAAAATCTATCTTAATTTAATTGTGAATTGTTAATGAGGATAGTCATCATTGGTTGCTATTTACAAGTGAAGACTCACTTATTACTATTATTCAAGAAAAATTACGTCACTTGAAATAACTTGTTGGTAATTCATAAGTTTGAAATAACTTTAGGTCTTGAAGCATTACTTTGTTTTTTTATGTTTGAAAAAAACTAACTCTTAGCCATCAAAAACAATTTTAAATCTTACTTTAAGGTCATTACCCTATTGCTTTATGTTTAAGGAAAACAATATCAAATCTTACTTTAGAATCAATTCATTTTTTTTTAAATATATTTAATTTTTTTAATTTTCAAATTTATTTGAAAATGTTTTATTTCTTATTATAATTTCTAATTTTTTTTAAAGCTTTTGCAATTCATACGTGTCACGTAACATACAAATTACCCCTTTGTGGTTGGGTCCATGACAATCTTATGAAAATCCTCAACAAACATTTTGTTAAGGTGGTTTTATACAAAACCCTAAATTTATTATTAATGAGAATGTTTTTTTTGATAACTCCTTTTGGTCCTAAAAGTTAATGAAAAATATTTTTCAACAACGAGTATGCCTACGCCAAATTTAGGAATTTTTTAAAACTCCAAAAAAATTATTTTTTTCCGCAACGACCGTGTATGCCGCCAAATTTAGGAATTTTAAAAAACTCCAATTTTAATAACTTATGGGAACGCTTATATCACAACCATCTTTAACTTTGTTTTTCTGGAAACGATAAAAACTACCCCAAATATTCTTGAAATTGGAGTTTTAGTGGTGGTATTTACAAAAGAGTTAATGTGTCCAAGTTATCGTAGAACCATCAGAAGCCATTATGGAACCTTAATGTGTCCACGTTGTTGTAGAACTATAAGAAGTCATTATGGAACCTTGCAATGATACATAATAGATAACAATCATTGTTGAACATGGTTTCCTTCATTTTGGCATGTGAGTGAAAGATTTTGATAAGTAATAGTGCATAGAACATATGGGGAAATATTTTACTTAAATGCACCTAGATTGTAAGCACATGTTAACAAGATTCTCAATATTATGTTTTTCAATGTTAAATTAAAATTAAATCTAAGGATTAACTTCACAAAATTATTATGAGTTAATTTATATAACTTGATTAGATTCTCATACAATTTAATAATCTTCGGAAACATAATATTAATAATTTCATTGTCTAGTAATAAAATTTTGCTATTTTAAAGATTTCCCCATATGTTCATGCATTGATACTTCTTAATATATCTTGTTTATATATCAAAATGAGTAGAATTACATTTTGCAGCAGCTATGGTTGGCTCTATAGCATCATGCAAGGTTCCATAGTGCCTTCTTATGGTTATGTAACAACTTCTTATGGTTTTGTAGCAACAAGATGAGGGTTTTGAAACACATGATTTTGATCAATTGGTATGGTCCCCACAATAATGTGTAGCATTTTACAGCTACTTGTAGTGCATTGCAACAAACTGTGAAGTATTCTGCAGCAAGCCATAACGTTGTAAAGAAACATTGCTTCAACTAACACTAATGCTTAAAAACAAAACGATGCTCACACAACATGTCATTTCTTATCCCGTACTAACAAAAATCCATGAACCTAAGAACCATTCTCTATGTGTAAATCCTCAAAATGGAACCCACATGATACCTATAGCCCAACAATTACCTTTATAGGTGCTATGTGGTAATTTCAAACCATTTGCATGATCCATGAACAACAATTAAGGCTCTTTTAGGACTAGATACATTGGTGTACTACACTATCATTTTAGGTCCATGTTCATCCTTGTATGATGTCAACCAAGGCTTTGAAAATCATTCTCAATGGAATGGTAACCATATTGCAACACCTATATGGCACCCAAGAATTCCCTTACATGGCATGTGTGATGGTTTTGGATGATGTGCATAGTCCATTAGCCATGAAATCTTCTTTTAGGACTTAAGACCCTAGTGCATAATAATGTCTTGTGTCCATGTTCATCCTTATATGATATATAGGGTCTCGATAATCATCCTTAATGCGATGGAAACCATGTGATTATTGTAGGACAAAGATTCACTTTGCAAGGCATGTTTAGTGTTTTTGGACAATTTGCATACTCCATGAACACTAGAAACTTATTTTAGGTCTTAAGACATTGAGGCTTTTTCTCAGACTATATCCAAGGTATCAAGAACTATCATTAGTGTGTAAAAACTTGTAATAGGGTTAAGAAACTCATTTTAGGTCTTAAGACATTGAGGCTTTTTCTCAGACTATATTCAAGGTATCAAGAACTATCATTAATGTTTAAAAACTTGTAATAGTGTCGATATAACCCTTGTAAGCCAAAGATTCTTTTTAAGACAAAGATTCTTTTTAATCCATTATTAAGGAATCTGATAATAACTTTGAAAAATAGAAAAAAATAAAAAACTGGTTAAAATACATAAATTTCTTTTCCAATAAAGTAATGATTAACCATTTAGTAAAGAGATAAAAATAAAATTATTATTAAAGAGGAGACTAGTTAAAATAACAATTGAATAAAATATTTGGAAATTTTTTTAGTAGCAGAGGCTTCGGCTTCCATGGAGGATTAACGATAGGTTTCTTCTAGTAACCATGGAACTATTGGTAAGAGGCTCAGAACCATGTCTTAGTCACAGGTTGTTGTGCTCTTAGGGTAGGATTTCTGCTTCATTAGGAATTCTGCTTCGTTGGTTGTAGTTTGAACTGACATAAGCAGTTGCGGATCAACAGTTATGAATAATCCTCATTTTTCTGCTTCCTGTCACCTCTCCATTGTTTAAGACACCCTACCTCGTGTTTCTCATTACCCCTGACGAGACTTGCTAGGTTTTAGGAGTTTTTTGTCTTACTCTCTGGAGATACTGGGCTTCCAAGTGTCTTCCAAAATGGACCATGATGTCAACGCATTTATTAGCACGACTGACAAGGTGCATTGGGAGGAGGAGGTTTTATTCTCCTTGGTGGATGAGCACTTAGTATTTAATAACCATATCCGTCACCCTATGCTTTGTAATAAAGTCGACGTGACAGTGGGAAAACCTTTCATTACCTCTTTGAGTGACTCTGGACTTAAGCACAACTCTACCATACGACAATGCCTTGTGCTTGACTTTGCAGAAAAGGTTTTAGAGGGTCAAATAGCTCCACAACAAAGGGTTCATGCTCGGGATCCTTACGGTCGAGTTCTGGGAAATGAAAGTGAGTTTGCTTTGGCTTTTGGAAGTGTTGAGGAACAGGATATGTGGAGATTACACATAAAAAATCCCTCCTACCGACCCGCAAAATTCTGGAAGCCAAAAAAAACTAAGCGAAATTTAGTCCTTGGAATGGACATCGGCTTGGAGGAGTCGTGCACACTTTCGCTTTGTACCTTGGTGGGTAAAATACCCTATCGATCAAGGTGTTCATTTGTCTTGGAGGACTGGATGAAGTTATACTGGCTACCTTTTCTGGGCTACTGTCCTGAGTTGACGCTCTACCTAGAGGTTGGCTGGGATTTTTGTTTAAAAACCCAGAAGATTCAGAGAAGGTTCTGAATACTTTTTGGAGTTATGACAGTGGTAGCCTAATGCTAAAGCAACTGCGTTTAAGTTTTAATCCCTCTACCAAATAATTCATCTACAGACACATCTGGGTGCTCCTCCTGAGTTTTCCACTACAGTTGTGGAATAGAAAATCCATGAAAGCAGTCGGGAACTCTTTAGGGCATTTCCTAAAAATTGAGGAAGGGAACCTCCTCTTCCCGAATAAGAAAATGGCAAAAATTTTAGTTGAAATCGACATCCATGGAGGCCTCCTGGACATTCTGGAGATAGAATGGCACAATCTTCTTTTTGTCGAGCGCCTAGACTACTTGGGACTGCATTTTCATTGCACTCTTTTCTGAAAGACTGGGCACCTTCGGAAGGACTGCACACAAATTTATGGATCCTTGCCGAATGAGGAGGATACAACGGATACTTCGGGTGATATAATGACTCCATTGGAGGAGGAAGTTACTCCCACTTTTTTCCCAGGTTATAGTGATCTTGAAAGTTCTCCTACAGACGACACTTCTTTTACTGGTAAGTTAAGACTCTTTTTCCCAAAGCTCTACTCGTCTTTGTATTTATGGGAGCGTCAACACCTGAATACTACTCTTTCCTCTTCTTTGTCTTATTGCTTTAGAGCATCTACTATTTTTCCTTTTGATTTACGTCATGTATGTGACTCAGCCACAAACACTCTCGAGACGGTTCCCTTTGTAGAGAAGTCCAAAAATCCTTCCTTAGATGCACCTTCATTGGTTTCTTACCAAGTATCGAGCTATACAGAATCCGAACTCAGTGACAATGCCTTAGACAATCTCCTCACTGATCTGTTACCTTCCGGGCATAGGCTTAAAAAACCCTTACCACTTCCCATTTTTTCTGGAACTTCACCGATGGTAAGGAAGGAAACCACAGGCTCTACCTTTGAATGCCATGGGATACCGAGGTCATCAACAACAAACCCTGCTTGGTCGAGGGGCTTGGGGTTTGAAGTCTCACCTTTAAAAAAGCGTAGCACTCACAGGAAGGCAGGAGCTACTTTAAACCCATTGCCTACAACAACTACCACTTCTGATCTCGGGGCGCTTGGAGGATTAAAAGACCTTGCTAGAGCTAAGATATGATTATTGTTTCCCTCAATGTTAGAGGGGTGGGGGGACCCCTGAAACAAAACTCCTTGAGAAGACTGTTACACATTACTTCCCCAAGTATCATTTTATTACATGAGACTTTGGTAACGGCGGACAAGGCAAGATCCTTCATCATTAAGTTAAGACCTGATTGGTTGACTTGTGCTGTGAGTGCAGTGGGGACTTCTGGAGGATTGCTTGCCTCTTGGGATCCAAATTTTTTCACTTTTGACCCTTTTCTAAGTATTGGTGGTATACTTTTGACAGGGCACTCCAATGAGGAAAAAAGAAAGCTTTCGATTCTGAATGTCGATGGACCATATCAGAATAGAAAGGAATTTTGGGCCTCAGTGGAGGCCTTGGGGCTGTTAGTCAAAAAATAATGATTATAGTAGGAGATTTAAATCTCACAACTTCACCGACTGAGATATGGGGGCATAAAGGAACTTGTGATCCTTTATCTGGCTACTTTAAGTCGTTTCTTCATAAGTATTCTCTCATTGATGTGATTCCGGCAGAAACTATGCCAACCTGGAAAAATGGCTGAGCCGGAGAAGAAAGTATCTCAAAGAGACTAGATAGGTTTTATATTGTCGAGGAGGTCTTAACAACAACACAAAGGTACAGGTCATGGGTATAGTTTCCCTTTCTATCCGATCATGGTCCGATTTGCCTTAAACTCGGACAAGGTTTCCCAAAAGTCTCTTATCCATTCAAATTCAACCCAGGATGGTTAGGAGAGGAAAGCTTCGCCACTATGGTAAAGGATGTCTGGCAGGATCCTGATTTGACTAACATTTCAGATGCTCAAAGGAGACTCGTGGAAAAGCTGTCAAAGTTAAAATGTTGTGTAAAAATCTGGGCAAAGAACAAGCATCTTAGAGACACAAAGGATCTATGAGAGATAAAAGAGACTTTGGCTATTAAATACGAACAGATGTTTAAAGCCACTATTGATGGACATTGTGATCAATCAGTGTATAATCTTGAAAAAGCAAGAAAGAGCCTTCTGTTGGCAGATGAAGAACAATGGTGCCAGAAAAGTCGTGCAATCTGGATCAAAAGCCGTGACAAGAACACAAAATTCTTCCACAATTTCACGAGTTTTAGGTGAAACAAAAAATTCATATGGGAGGTGCAAGATGATTCTAGAGCTACTCTTTCTGTACAGGAAGCAATTAAGACAAAAGCTACAAAGTTTTTTAAATCCTTCTACCATGATGTGGGACATACATCTATTTTTAATCAATTAAACTCTATTCGACTCTTCCCGGCCATTGTAAGTAATGAGGAGAAAAGACTGCTGGAACAAGCTGCTACAAAGGAGGAACTTATAGGCATTATGAAAGATTTTGCAAAGGACAAAAGCCCCGGACCTGATGGTTGGACATCAGAGTTATTCTTATCCTTCTTTGAACTTGTCAGCCAGGATCTACTGGACTGTGTGGAGGATTCCAGGGTAAAGGGGAAGGTAATAAACCCGATAAACTCTACTTTTATCACTCTGACCCCGAAAGGAAATAAACCTATTGGCTTCATGGATTATCGATTGATAGCTCTATGCAACTTGTGCTATAAGCTCATTTCCAAGGTGATTGCTAAAAGAATAAGACCAATTTTATCCAGAGTATTATCTATGGAGCAATTGGGCTTCTTGAAAGGAAGACAAATACTAGATGCCATCGGGACTGCTCAAGAATGTTTACATAGCATCAAAAGTAAGAAACTGCATTCCATTATTCTGAAACTGGATTTGAAAAAATCCTACGACTGCACAGATTGGGATTATCTGAGATTAATTTTGCTGCAAAGTGGTTTTGGTCTCCCAACCACAAACTAGATAATGGCGTGTGTCTCCTCCACCAACTTCGCAGTTCTGATAAACGATGAGCCCACAAATTTTTTTAATTGCAAGAAAGGCCTCCGACAAGGATGTCCGATGTCACCCCTCCTATTCATATTCATGATGGAAGGCCTCAGTATGGCACTCAACAAAGCAAAAGATGAAGGTCTTATTACTAGTTTAAAAGTGTCCAGGATGCTAAGTATTCTACACCTCCTCTTTGTAGATGACATTATGATTTTGTCTAGAGCTTCTCTTTCTGAATGGAAGGTAATACAGGGAATTCTAAAGGACTTCTGCAAGGCATTGGGGATGATCATTAATGCACATAAGTCAATTATTCTTCATTCTGGTGTCGAGAATGATACACTTAATGCTATAAAGGATGTTTTTACCTTTCCGAGTAAAGATTTGGAACACGGTTTCCATTATCTGGGTTTTTTTTCTAAAACTTGATAACTACAATGCTACTGATTGGAACTCGTTAATAGAAAAATTTGAGGCCCGGATAAAGCATTGGGGAAATAAAATGTTATATTTGGGTGGACGCCTTGTGCTTCTAAAGGCTGTTTTGGAGACACAACCAGTGTACTGGTTAGCATTGGCTCACGTTCCAATTTCTATTCTTAATACTATCTGTAAGATTTGTTTTTCTTTCATGTGGTCAGGTGTTAAAAACAAGAAAAAGTACCATATGTGCAGTTGGATGTTGATCACTAGACCAAAATCTTATGGCGGATGGGGTTTACGCAACATCATGCTGTTCAATAGATCTTTGGCAACAAACACTATGTGGAGAGCTATCAGGAAGATGGGGATCTGGAAAAGTGTTCTAAAAGACAAGTATTACCCACATTTCCCAGTTTGGACGTGGCTTCGATCAGTGGATTCGCTCCACCAAAAGGGTTGCCAAACATAGAAAAATTTGTGTAATACCTTACTTATTATATTGCGGTGGTTGGCCTGGAAACCAGTCATAGGTCATTCAATCATTATAGGAAAAGATGCGATCCTGGGATTAGGAAAGGAATCAATTTTATTTGTTGAGTTAGTGGGAAGGTTAAATAAAAAAGGCATTTATTTCTTATATCAAGCAACAACCCAGGCCACTGGAACAAAAACATGAAAGAGTTGGTTATGCAGTGAAGATCTGGAACTGCCGTATATTCTTGCTGAGGAATGGAACTGCTACAGAGCACTACTGGCGGAATCGGGCATATCCTTGGTCAACAAGCCAAACGAGCTGATCTGGACAGGAGGAGATATGTCGGGTGTCATCTCGGTGAAGAAAATTTATGAAGCTCTGTCAAATCTACTTTGGAAAAAAGAACAAGAAGGATGGCAGAAGAAGCTATGGAAGTGGGAGTGCCCTTTGAAGATAAAATTATTTAATTGGTTATTAATAGAAGACAAAGTTCTATCCTCGAAAAATCTTCAAAAATGAGGATGGCAAGGCCCAGGCATCTACTGTTTGTGTAAAAACCACGGTGAATCTACTAAACATATTTTTTTAACTTATCATTTTTCCAGAATAGTCTGTGCAGAGCTTAAAAAAACTTTGGATTTGGGAATTGGATGGAATGGTGCTTTTGTGGTTGATTCCTTCAAAAACTAGAATTTGCAAAATCAAAGATTGACTTCCCTTCCAGCTTTTGTTTGCTGGTACATTTGGGTTGATAGGAACAGAGCCCTTTTTGAAGGATCGTGCCCCTCAGTACACCGAGTTGTCTACCTCTCACGATGTATGTTGGAACATCTCTGGAAAACACACAAAGAAAAAAAACCTCGAATTATGGGTCCTTCTCCTCCAGTTGATAAACAATATGCTTGGTTCGATGGGGCAACCCAGATCAATGGAAAAAAATGTGGGGCTAGGGGTATCATAAAGATAAATGCTTCAAATGAATGCAGATGGACTTTAAATTGTGGTGGCGGGTCCAATACAAGAGCTGAGCTCCTGGGTGCATGGTCTACCTTAGTTCTTGCAAAAAGATTAGCAATTTATGATATACACATCATGGGCGACTCAAAGATATTCATTGACTAGCTAAAGAAGGAGAGTGATCTTAGAGTTGCAAGCCTTGAAGTGTGGAAAGAAAGAATTGTTGAAATATGCACTCATTTCAGATCCATTACTTTCGAGCACATTTACAGGGAGATGGATCAAGAAGCAGAATATCAGTCAAAACAAGCCTTCTTCAACATTTGAGGGAAGATCACTTATAATCTATGGGTGGAAGGCCACAAGGGCCCAACTCTGTACCTATCTCTTTAATCGGCCCAAGAAGGTCATAGTTTTTTGAGTTTTTTTGTGAATATATCTTTCATATTCATAAAGGTGCAGCTCAAGACAATTATAAACTTCTGATTTTTTTTTGTAATTTCCAACCTGAAATACAGTTTTTAAGAGACAGTGTATTTTTCACTTTTTTGAGAATGACTGCTCACTCTAAGAATGGATATAAAACTTCTTTTAGTCAATAAAGAAAAGAGAATGTAAAAATGGAAAATTTTCATTTGGAAGAAAACAATTGAAAAAAATATTTACAATAGAATAAAACTAAAAGTAAAAGGTAAAAGTAAGTAAAAATAATGACCAAAAAGTAAAGAGGTAAAAGTAATGATTAAAAAGGAAAATGGGATGAAGATTATTACTAATAAAATATTGTTCATAATGCTAATTGAATGAAATATTGTTAAAGATAAATAACCATTAAATTTACATAAAGTGAAAAGATTGAACAATAATATTATACTACCAAACAAGATAATAGGATTAATAAATAATTGAATAACATTAAATTGTAAATATTCTAACAAAAAGGAAGTTCAAAATATTAATTAATATAAGAATATAATATTGATTTTTCCTATATTGTTGTTTTAAAGGGAGGGTTCTCCTTCAAGCTTCATCATCTATCAAAGACATATAAGAGTAAGAGTAGGCCACATGCCAAAATTTTAAAGGGAGGGTTTTTCTTCTAGCTTCATCATCTATCAAAGACATATAAGAGTATGCCACATGTCAAAATTTCATATCGTATGGAAACCTACCTCATGTCTATTATAATATATCTATCTTAGGAAGCACATTTCTCATGTGCATATCCACTATTACTGCAAAGATCTCATACAATGTCTCTATGGAAAATTGAGTCAATAGTCATCCAAGTGGTTCAACTATGAGTCATCCAAGTGGTTGAACTATGTTATATGTTATGTTGTTAGGGTCCTACCTAACTTTTTTAGATATTTTATTAATTTATGATGCCACTTTCTTTGAATAAGGCTTATTAAATAGTTAGTTAATAGTCACTCATTGTAATAAAGTGTCATTTTTAGTAATGAGGCCCAAATTAGTTGGTTGATCCTCATTATGAAGGGCCTATAGGTAGTTAATATTCTCTATGGATAGATATATATTGAGTAGAAGGTTATGTATTATTTTGTCAAGAATTGTTATTGTATTTGGAGCATTGCTCTTGGAGGTTCCCTCCTTGAAGAGGCAAGTGAACATAACTCTCTAATTTTGTCTCTCATTTCTCTTGT
>SNQJ01S0306761.1:0-10115 GCA_010110895.2 Picea sitchensis | reverse complement strand
GGTTGGGTGGAAGCGAGCACCCCTCTCAGCAGTTGCATCAAACCTGGTGTTTTTATGATAAGTGTTATATCTTGTATCTTGAATTTAAATATTCTGATATGTATGCTCATGGTTTGTGAAATTATGAATGATTTCAGTATAAGACTGTCTGTACAGTGTTTTTATCAGAAATGGTGGTTGCATGCTTATAGTGGAACAACCACATAGAGCTTATACATATATATATTTAATGAATAAGTGCAGTTTTCAGGTCTGTTCTCGGGAAATTGTTCCCTTATTTACCTCATGTAATACTCTAGATAGATTCCTTTCCCCCATAGGGACATCCTTTCAGGAAAGTTCCCTCACTCTATAGAGCCAGGGTAAGTTCCTAGAAAGGACTTTCGTCGCAGTAAAAACCTTAAGCTTGCTCACTACCAGTCACAGAAGCTAATAGCTTAGAGATTTTAAGAGGACCTTCTAGTCGGGTCTTCAAACCTGGTGAAATTTACCCAAGGGCCTAAAGAAGGAATTAATGGCGTAGTTTTTAAAATCCTTCCCAAGAGAGAATGGTATTCCTAGACTTTGATATTTCAGAGTTTTGGCACCTGGGGTATCTAGGTGTGAGTCCTCTTGTACTCGTGAGTCCTGAAACCCCGACCCGCGAAATCCCGAAATGACAGCATGTGGATGAATTAAGGACCTTTCGGTGGTTTGGTACCCAGGATACCCTTCCTCTTGCTAAATGCATGAATGAGATCCTTTCGAAGAATCTAAGGTTTGTTACGACCATTAAATTGGATGAAGGAACGCAGGCGTTAATATCTCGACCCCTTTTTAACCTTTGTAAGTAGCGAAGAAATCAGGACCGTCGATTCTAAGACCCATGGGAGTACCTGGACCATCCAGCTGTAGAGTACACGTGGTGGCCGGTAAGCATTTTGGCTTTTCGACACCCGGGAGATCAAAGGGTAAGAACCCTTGTCTTCACGACTCACGAAATCCCCACATATGAAATCCCAAAAATGCTAGTGTGTGGGTAAGTTATGATTTTTCGGAGTTTCGGCACCTGGGGCACCTAAGTGCGAGTTCTCCTATACTCGCAAGACCCGAAACCCCGATTCATGAAAACCCGAAATGATGACATGTGGATGAGTAAGGAATTTTCAGTGTTTCGGAACCCGGAATACCCAAGGGATTATTTCCTTGTACTCGCAAGTCCCGAAACCCCGACTTGCCAAATCCTGAAATGATAATAGTATGGAGAAGTTAAAAGATCTTGGAGTTTCAGTACTCGGGATATCTAGAGGTGAGTTCCTTGTACTCGCAAGTCCCAAATCCCCGACCTACGAAATTCCGATGGGTTAAATCCTGAAATAGATGCGCAGGTTTAAGAGTTTGTATTTCGGAGTTTCGGCTCTCGGAAGATCTAGGTGTGAGACCTCCTGTCTGCGCATGTCGTGAAACTTCGATTCGTGAAACCCCGAATTGGACCAGCATGGGTAAGTATGTATGTTCGGTATTTCGGGAACCGGGATATTCAAGGATAAGTTCCCTTCTACCCACTAGTTGCGAAATCCTGAACTGCGAAACCCTGAATTTGGTCAAGTGTATGATGAGTGGGTGTATAGGATTTTCGACATTCGGGTAGTCAGGGAGCGTTAAGTCTCAGCCTCTTGTATCGTGAAGTTATGATATACAAAACTAGACTCGCGGAATCCCGAATTGGCATAGTGTGACTTGATTCGGCATTTTGGCTTTTCGAAACCCGGAAGACCCAAGGGTAAGTTTCCCTTGTACTCGCAAGTCCTGAAATCCTGACTTACGAAGTCTCGAAAAATAGGGTATGGAGAATTTATTATACTTCAGTATTTTGGCACTCGGGGTACCTAAGTGCGGGCCCCATGTATTTTCCAGTCTCGAAACCCTGATTCACGGAATCCCGATGGAGGAAACCCTGAAATAGTTGAGCATGTTTAGAGTTCTGATGAGTCATAGTTTTCGACTTCTAGGAAACCTAGGAGAAAGACCCCTTGTTCTCACTTAATGCGAAATCCTGAAAGGGGAAGTGCTGAAATAGATTAGCATGGATAATATTGGGGGTTTTGGTAATTCGGTACCTGATATACCTATTGGCAAGCTCTCTTGTACCCGCCAGTCCCGAAAACCTGAAGTGCGAAACCCCGAAATAATAATAGTGAGGACGAGATATGGTGTTTCGATGTTTCGACACCTGGGATACCTGACGGTAAGTCCTCCTATCATTGCACCTCCCAAAATTTCGGTATGTGAAATCCTGAAGGGTAGAGTACCCGGACTTAACCTGGGTTGTTGTTAATCTCGTTAAGTGGTTAGATCCGTTTCGGGTTTCAACCCTTTGAAAGACAAGAGAGAAAGGGAAAGGCATGCATCGCGATTTCCCGAATCGCGAAAGCTGACGAGCACCTCTCTGATAAGGCTTGTGGTCATAGTCGTCGATCATATGAGTATGGATAAGGGATGGCAGGGTCTGTATCAGGCCCTGTAGGAATTTGGGGAATTTCGTTCCTCGGAGAAAACAAGAAAAAGGCCAAAAAATTTTGAATTCCGTAGTGGGTATGTTACACCGTCTTATCCCAAGACTGGACTCAAACTTCATCTACATGCAAGCATATAACACATAGGCTAGCAATAAATTTAGTGCTTCGGCACTTCAATGTTGAACGCCTCCTTACTATCTATGCACTAGACCTTTCGAAGTCTTGAACTCCCGAAGTCTCGTAAGCTTGCCATGTGGTTCTGAACCTTAGTCCTTTTGGTCTCGCTCTAATGTTACATCCCAAGTCCTTCAAACTCCTAAATTTCCGATCACTTCACCTACCACTTTGGCTAGGCGGGCACATACCACGGGCTGACACATAGAAGGGCCAGGGGTGACACGTGTCACATTCCAATTGGCATATAGGATCTAAGAGAAGAACAAATAGAGATGACACATGGCACATCGATCATTGGTCCATGTCACATTTATGACGTCGTCTTGCCACTTCACACTAGACTGACAACCTTATAACGTTCCTTAGATCTCATGGTCGAGATTCAACCACATAGATCCATAGATCTACGACTCTTATTACTTCAAGGTTTCGACGTTCGGGAGTTTTGTAATGAAAAATCCTCTTTTCTCCCAAACTTGGTCAGCACTAGGCTAACCACAACTCAAATCTGATGGTTAGGAAAATTCTTGAAGCGTCCTCGAATCGGTGGCTCTCATTACTTCAGGCTTCAGAGCTTTTTGAAACACCACACCTCAAATTCCCTGGAGTGCCCAGTCTTCAAACTAAAGGATCTAGTGCCACACATTCCCTGTATATCGACGGTTAAGAGGGGTCATGAAGTATCCATGGATCGACGGTCCACATTACTTCACGACTTCGGCCTTCGAGGAGTTTGGCATTACAACACCCCTATCCTCCGGAAGCGGTCAATGTTGGGCTAACTACATCATGAATCCTACGGCTAGGAAAGAACCTAAAGGGTCCCTAGATCTAGGGTCCTGGTCACTTCACGGCTTCGACCTTCGAGGTTTTGGTTTTTGCGCCGCTCGATTCTCCTAAAGAAGGACATCGCCAAAGTACCATGTGCGGGTCCCTCCTCTTGGATGATCAAACGATAGGTGAGGCTCCTGAAGATCTCCCCCAAATCTATGGTTCTCCTTTACTTCGTAACTTCTAAGTTCGGGGAGTTGGAAGCTATAGCAACTCTATTCTCCCAAATTATAACTTCACCAAATTTATCTTGGTGTAGAACCAATGACTGAGGAAATCCTCAAACATTCTCGATCGGTGGCTCATGCTACTTTGGGATGGGGAGTTGGATCTTGGTTTAGTTGGTAAGATAGGTTCCTCTAACCACTAGGGAAATCGCCCAACGTCTGTCGACCTTACGAGTTACTGTGACTCTCGATCACCTTCAGCCTGTTTGTGACTATTTGGGCCGACAATACTTTGAAGTCGTGCACTTCTGAAGTTCCAAAGCCAAAGGGACTTAACTCCCTTACGCTTAGCACAGGGTTCCTGGGTGTTGGTCACATGGGTCCTTCTAAACTCTCACGAGTTAAAACACATCTTCCTCATCATGAACTTGTTGAGGACTTGGGCATAATATCCCAATCACATAGCAAGGAGTCTGAAGAAGATATCCCCTTCAGACGGAAAGGGTTATATTAACACAATGCTCTCTATCCCAACCCTCCTACAAGTTTATGTCCCATTACGCCTCGAAGGATAAGCTGGGCCACCTAGATGATCATTCAGAAGAATAAGTTCACAAGAAGACAATTGCATACACATAGCTGGACCATTCAATACATAAACCATTTATAGACAAATAAATACATGGATTCATCCATTATCCCATTTCAGGAAAATTCCCAAAGTGTCCTCGAATCAACGACTCTCGTTACTTCGGGCTTCAGATATTTTCAACAAACCACACCTCAAATTCCCCGGAGTGCCCAATCTTCGAACTAAAGTATCTAGTTCCATGCATCCCCTACATATCGACGGTTGAGAGGGGTCCCAAAGCATCCATGGATCGACATTCCACATTACTTCGCGACTTCAGCCTTTGGGGAGTTTGGCATTACAACACTCATGTCCTCCCGAAGCGGTCAACATCGAGCTAACTACATCATGAATCCTACGACTAGGAAAGAACCTAAAGGGTCCCTAGATATAGGGTCCTGGTCACTTCACGACGTCGGCCTTCGAGGTTTTGGCCTTAGTTCCGCTTGATTCTCCCAAAGCAGGACATTGCTAAAGTACCAGGTGTGGGTCCCTCCTCCTGGATGATAGAATGGAAGGCAGGGCTCCCTATGATCTCCCCCAAATCTATGGTTCTCCTTTACTTAGTAACTTCGAAGTTTGGGGAGTTGGAAGCTATAGCAACTCTATTCTCCCAAATTAGAACTTCACCAAATTTCTCTCAGTGTAGATCCAGTGACTAAGGAAATCCTCGAATATTCTCGGTCAGTGGCTCGCGCTACTTTACAATAGGGAGTTGGATCTTGGTTTAGTCAGTAGGATAGGTTCCTCTAACCACTAAGGAAACTACCCAATGTCAGTCGACCTTACGGGTTATTGTGACTCTCGGTCACCTTCGACATGTTTGTGACTATTTGGGCCAACAATACTCTGAAGTCCCGGACTTTCGAAGTTCTGAAGCCAAAGGGACTTAACTCCCTTAGGCTTAGAACAAGGTTTATTGGTGTTGGTCACATGGGTCCTTCTAAACTCTCATGAGTTAAAACACATCTTCCTCATCGTGAACTTGTTGAGGACTTGGGCATAATATCCCAGTCACATAGCAAGGAGTCTAAAGAAGATATCCCCTTCAAACAGACAGGGCCATATTAACACAATGCTCTCTATCCCAACCCTCCTACAGGTTTACGTCCCAATATGCCTCGAATGCTAAGCATTTATAGAAGAATAAGTTCACAAGAAAACAATTGCATACACATAGCTGGACCATTCAATACATAAACCATTTATAGACAAATCAATACATGCATTCATCCATTATCCCATTTCAATGCACAAAGTATGAAAAAACTTATCAGAACCAGATGACGTGATGTGACTATTGAAATGGGTGCCTATTTCCACCCAACCATAGGCTCAATCACTCCTAAAGGATTTACCATTGCCCACCCCCGAGCTATACCACAATTCTATGAGAGAGAATTATTTCTTCTGACTTAGAAAAAGTTAGGGACAAAGGTTAATCTCCTCCTCCCACAGGATCTTGGCAATGGGTTATCTCTATACCAAGCAAGGAGGCCTTCTTGAGTACTTCCTTAGTCACTCAGTACCCTCATTTATCAGCTTGTATCATAACCCTGCTAGCCACATACTGCAACCATAACTCATTCTTCTTTTCAGTTCTTCCTCGAACTTGAGAGATTAGGTTCTCTTCTTTGCTTCTCTATGAATGTATTCCTCTACCCACCATGCCTTCCTTTCTTTCTTTCCTCGACAATATTGTGTGTGGCCCAGATTCCTAGTCTGTGGTCAGGTCTGAAATCCTTTCAGATGGGTGCTCTGCCACATCCCCTCATTAACTCTTGAGGAGGTCTTCCCACCTACCAGCCTGACTGTAATTCATTCATGGGTTAGAGGAATGTTCTGGTCCTGAGCAATTAAATCCAGCAAGATACTAGTTTGGTGAGGGTTATCTCAACAATTCCTAGTTCCCCGCACCATATTTTTCATAGCATTCGTGGTCTATCTTGGAAAACCATCACTTTCAACAATCATGCAACACTTTTCCATTTCTATTAATAACAGAAATTACATTCCTTGACCTTTTATACAAAGGTTCATCAAATCAAACATTGACACATATCAAGTTTTCCATAATATCTTGGCCAATATACTTATATTTACAAATTGGGGGAAACAAGGGTGTTACACTAGCTAATCAGTATAGAATCTATCCTATAGTCTATTTGGAGTAGGTTGAATTCAACATTGAATGGGTGAATACTAAGGAATATTTTGAGGTTATTGAGATCATGGATGACTCATATCCCTACCCTACACTACTTGGTATCAACTAGACAATTGACCAAAATCCCATGTTGAATTTGAAGAAAATACACCTATCTTTTGAGATAGACACTTTGTGCATGATCACACCATTAAATATGAATGAAGCTAACCCATATAAGGAGATTCTGAGCAAGGATGTGTAGAGATCCATTATTGAATACATATATCAAATCACAAAGAGGAGAGAGGATTACATCAATCCCACAATGGATGGAGAGAGGAGCTAGAGAAACATGAAGTCAAATGATACTAATCCAGAAGATTATATGGAGACACGAGAGAATATATACATCATGCATCATGGTGGGAATCGCATCGTGAACATATACATGAATGGGTTGAAGTAGTACACTCAATTAAGGAAAGGTTTAGGTTGCGGGTCGATATCCAGAAATATATGTGTTTCTACTAGAGGTGTTGGTTGTCCCATTAAAATCTAAATGCATGAATGATCCAACCAAAAATCAAGTCCTCTACACTAGTAGGAATTTTTGTACCTCACATTCCTCCAACTATCATTGATCCAACAGAGAGGTGACATAAGGTTGAGGTTGAAACTAGTTTAGGATTGGGAGGACAACAAATTCCCCCATTTCCATCCATGACTACTGAAGATCCTCCATGGCGAGGACCAAGGAACTGGATTTTCATAAAGAAGCATTGTGACCCACCAGGGATTGACGCGACAGGTTAACATCTTGGGTGAAAACACTCAGATTTTCAGTAGCCATCCATGTCGCCCCCAAAAAATAAGACTTGGTGCATCTGTAGAGTATTCAACATCACAATTAATATTAGTCAGCGTAGACACTTTGGTGTAGTAAAGGAAGACAAGTCTCATTGTACCCTCAAAAATATTTGGCACATTTTGGTAAAAATCAATATGTAAATGCCATCATTTGCTACAAGTTTTTTCTGATTTGGAAAGAGTGCAAACTTTATCAATTTGAAAGGATGAAAGAACAGGATGAGGGGTGTGGATAAATAATCTAAAAATCCTAGGTGACTTCGACGAAAAGAATTCGACTTAACTAAGGATGAACTTGACCTTATGTAGGTTCCCATAGAAAACCTACATAATTTTATGTCTACAATCATCATTGAACTTAGGGATAGGCACCAGATTCTCAATCAAGCACATGAACAACAACGACAACAAAACGAACAGAAATTAACAACCCATAAGGATACCCAAGTGTGACATCATCAATAAGTGATGGCACGACATGAAGTAGAGGTTACATGGTAGGATCTTCAAGCTCTTCATCTTGCCAAAGCTACTGCACATGTGAATACCAAAGTGCAACACACGGTTGTGCTATCTAGTCGTGAATAAATCCTTGATGCCTTCAAGGAGGCATACTCACAAGTATGCTTGTTAGGGAGTAATCAAATTAATCTACATGCATGTCTAAAACTTCAAGCATTCATAAAGCACATACAGATATTGGAGTCACAAAACCTTGAGCTTCGCACATGGCTCCAATGATATACTCCATAAGATCCAAAATTGAAACAAAATATCGTGATATCTAAAGAATCACTCCAAAGTGGCTAGGTGCGGGTAAAGGATTTTTTAGGGTTGGTTGAGTGCATATTTATAGTATGGAATCGCCTCTATAAACACTTAATTGATCCGTAGGATCTTTTAATGACTATGGTTGAGTTTTAAATTGCATGTGTTAATTAACCCTTTTAAGAAGCTTAATGAAAGAATGAGGAAAAGAGAGGAATTATGACAGCCATATACACATATGTATATCTGAAATGAAATAATAAACAACAAACCATAACACGAGAATTGATAACAGAGTTCGGCACAACGTTGCCTACGTCTCTGGGCCTTTGTCTCTATGGGGGAGGCTTCCTTATTTCTGTTCAAAAGCTCAAAAGTACATCGCAGTAGTGTCGATTGGCTATAATACTGGTCTGGTCATGTTCTTCCATATCTCTAGAACCTACCAAAGAAAATGACACGCAAAACGGATGTCCGGAGCTCCCAGAAATGGCCCGCAAGCGTCTGCTCCTCAATAGCTTCCCTGCATAAAAATGGCTTTGGCTTGGCTTCCCTTCAGGATAACTCTTCTCTGACTGTCCTCCATGGCCTCAAACATGCCTGGTTTTTATAGACCTGAAGTTGGTTATCCATCCCCAACTTCCTCCCAAAATTTGGGCTCCAAAAATGCCCAATATCTCCCAAAAATGACCAAAATCCATTAATATCAGGCTAGGATCAAATAAAAAAAATCATAACTATACAACAAAAACCACTTCTATTTAAAATTAGGGAATAATCCCTTTAGTCTGTGCACGTGCCCCCTTGGCAGGGTCATATAGTCTGTGCACGTTCCCCCTCGGGCTATGCGCTAGCCCTTCCCACTCTCTCCAGCTCCTGGTCTTCGGCGCAACCATAGGACCACGACTAACAAACTAACCCCTTCCCGCTCTCTTTTCAGATCAGGTCCGGGTCATATGTGATCACCCAAAAACCAAGGGCCAGGCCCTATCCGCAACATTTCGGGTCATATGGGAGTCGACACATCCGCGGTTGAAACCATGGGCTGGGGCTTAGCCCCAGCCCCTTCCGCCTCCGATTGATCTTTGACTTCAATTCAAATAGTTTGTTTGTCGTATGCTTAATAAGCACCAACAGTGGCCCGGGTGGTTAGCCCGGTCCTGCCAGTCCACAGCCCGAAGGAGAGGTTGGGGGTTCGACCCCGGTGGAGACCATAAACTTTTACATAAACCACGATCCAACCACAGGGTGCCACATGGCATCCCATGACTGGGCCACATGGCACCTCAACAACCAATCAAAAAGTGCCAAGTGTCGAACGCTAACTCATCCACGTACCCTGCCACCTGTCACTGTACCTGCCCAGTCAGCCTGCTAATGTCATCCCTACCACGTCAACCTGTGCCACGTGTCGTCTCCAGGAGCTTCCACATCATCTGTACGGCCTGTACAGTTAGCCTGCCATGTGGCACTGTACGGACTGTACAGTCATCCACTTTTTTTTGCTTGTTTGGGTTTTCGGACATAATGCGATATCTTTCGCATACGAAGCCCGTTTGATGAAATAAATATATGGCCAGAATCAAGAAGACGAGACAGACGCAATGGTGTTGGTTTCGTTGGATTCCGAGCACTTTCATTTTTGAGCCTTTTTTGAGCCCTGTAAGGTTTCTGGATCCGATTCTGGATCACACCTCCCCACTAAAAGACCTTTTCATCCCCAAAAGGTTACTGACCAGTCAACAAGATCGGGATAGGCCACTCCGCTTGCTCTCTGTCTCTTAACTCTGTCTTGTGCACCTGTCTCATCAAGATCAACTGTAACACAATCATGACAACTAACAGTATATTGTTAGCCATTTGAACCCTATTACATCTTACTGAAGCCACTATCATCCATGTAGAGAACATTATTAATGAAAGCATCAAAAGGACGACTGCAAATGAGCTGATATACTTGAAATATTTGCACCACATGAGCTTATCTTGAAGCAACTTATGATTGATTTTCCATTCAACAATCATTT
>SNQJ01S0306759.1:6964-17079 GCA_010110895.2 Picea sitchensis | reverse complement strand
AAAATAGAGTCGTTCTTTCCAAATCAGAGCTGAAAAAAGACGTATTCCTGTTTTAGAAGATTACATGACACATCAAATTAAAAGATCATAACAACCAAACTCATGAAATCGTAATCACAGCATACAAACTATCCATAATGAAATCAAATCAACACATGATCGTATTCTAAATCTAGCATGAAAAACTTCCTGTTCAAGTTGGATACAAATAAATCCAATCTAATGCAAACCATCAATTTCGTTAACTCAATCAGACATACGATCAAATCAAATCCAATCGAAAACCAATCAAATCCAATAAAAATCTATCAGTGGCAAAACTGGAATGAGCAAATTGTGTATCCAAATCGAAACTTCATTTATTTTTAGCACCACAAAAACAATGCACAGGATGAACAACATTATGACAGAGCCAATTCAAAGGATAGACAAAACTATTTGAAAACCAAACTCACATCATTATATTAATCCTGATCATTGACAAAACGAAAATGATATCAAAATTCATACCTGTGTGGTGAGCAAACAGCCTGATCATGACAATTTGGAATTGGCAATGGCTGTGGCCGATTCAACATTCTTAAAAATGATGGAACCAATGGTTCTTTTCTTCCTATCAGTCGCTTGAAGTTTGTCTCATTGGCTGGTCAATACTGCAACTTGATTTTCCAATGATTGGATTTTCGATTGGAGTAGGGGAACGTCAATGTAGTATCGTTCCAACCACAAATCACATTGGTCAAAGGATGAGTGTGTTGGCTTCAAAAGTGCAGGTGAGGGTTTATTTACATTGTCGAGGGTTTCGTTAGGTAGTTTGATCCCTGGGTAACTGGGATTATTCCTTAGGAAAGGGGGAATATTAGCAACGAAATCATAAGGTGGCTCGGAGCACAGACCCCATGAGTAAGGGTACTCGCTGGCTAGGAAACGTTCTATGTCAGAGTCTGAATCCTCACTAAGGACTATGGGCTTCTGCTCAGCAGTGGGTTTAGGTTTATTCCTAGCCATCCTCGAAATAAGCCGAGCGTTCTTTTTACCCTTGGCATCAACAGTAGGGTTTGCCTTGGCCTTTTTTCTCACAGGCCTTTTTACAGCCTCGGCCTTCTCAGTTATAACATTTGGTAAGTCAATATCAGGGTCGACCGAAGGCTTAGGAGAGGGAAGTAGGACATGGAAAGGGATGGGTGGCCTGACCTTGGTTTCATTCACCACAGGCTCGTCAATTTGGACAAGGTCTATATCATCAAAACCGTTTCGAGCAATGAAAGATCGCCAACTATCACCCTGGAGACTTAAGTAATAGACAATGATAAGTTTAATAAGTCCATGGTGGAACATGCTACTGTCAGCCTTCTCCCTTTTAAACCTTTTCGACATTTTATATAGGCTACGTTGGAAGTAAAAGGGAATATTCAACGAGTATCCAATAAAATTCATTAACAAACGTAGGTGGTAGAGAAAAACAAGTCCATATCGACCCTCACAGGTCACGAATTGTTTGACTATTATCAAAAGGTCATGCCATCGTGGTTTAAGCATGGATATGGGCATACCTCTGTCACAAGATGTGACCTTTCGCGAGAGGAACAAAAGTAGCCATGGAACCTCTTCCACTTTCGAATTTTTGAACCAACGCTGGCCCATGGCAGGTAACCCTGTAGCAGAACTGATAAATTCCTCATTGATTTCCAATTGAATGTCGCCCACCTTGGCTCTATAGCCATCAAAGGTCAGGGCGAACTGTTGTGCCACAACTAGATTAAAACCCTCAAACCTGCACACGAAGGTGAGCCAAACGTTATCCTCCAAGTCTTTCCGGGCATTGTCGAATAGTAGTAAGGCTTGGATACCATTCAGCTCAATTCACACCACCAGTGCCATGGAGCCGAGCACACGGTGAACGAGCCAGGGTTTGGATCATAGCACACACAGGAGAAGATTGCACGAAGGGTTACCCGAGCTAACAAAGGTGAAACAGGGATAAGGGATAGACATTAATGTCATCGTGCGAAGGTGGTGGAGCTTATCTCTGCCATGCATAATAGTTATTGCCAAGGTACAAGCGTCGGCTTATAGTTGTTCTACCCATTATAGTATAGTTCAACAATCATGTCACTTGGCTGACCAATGAAACCAATGGTAAGTGTATTAAAACAAAGCGCGCAATCAAAGTTATGCCATAGTTTTAAACCAAACTTACAAATTGAAACCAATACCAATGTTTTGACTAGATCACATGCGATTTATCAATTCATATAGAGAGTTTAAGCGAGGTACCAATGCATTTTGAAACTAGGTGTTATATCAAATGAAATATATATCAAGGGTTTAACCATAACACCTATATATTTTAATGAAAACAATGGTCAAGTAAATCAAATCAAAGCACATGTAAATTCAACTGTCAATGACTCACAATTTAATGAAATGGAAATACATAATCAGTCAAAGAATGCCCAATGAGTGTAGATCAAAAGAGTTTTGCAAGCTGTATAATGATAAGTAAAATGTAAGCGCAATAGGCATATCGACAAGAAGGATAATGACAGTTCAAATAATGATTTTAATGCGACTATGAGAGACCAAGTTTTCACGCTTACAGTCGTGAAAACAGAAACGAAGGTAATGTGCAAATGTCGGAAAAATAGAAGTGTCGTTTACTTGAAAATTGCGAAGAAAAAATGATGTTTGCGAAACATTGGTGTAGGCAGCTTATTAGATAGTGGAAAAATGTGAATTGGCTACCAATAGAATCTCAAGCTTTGGTTGGACCTAAAAAATGATATACCCTAATCCATCAGGTGGCAGTTTCAACAACTGCAACCCACGCTAAGATTCATAGAAAAAATGAAGGGACTGAGCAAAGATTTCAGAGCACAGATCTTCCACCCCTCAACCCTTTAGAAGAGGGAAATTATTGTAATATGGAGGAAGGAGAAGGAAAAACTAGAAGGATAGCTAAGATAGACCCACCACCTAATCCTGAATCTCCTGTGAAAGAAGAAGGCATACCCGAAATCCCAGATAGAGGGAGTGCAATCAAATCCCTTAGAGGATCAGATAACCAACCAATTCGAACAAAATATCTGGATCAAGAAATCCCTGAATATTTCTGGCATATTTTCGATCAAATGGCATAGCCAAATCCACAACGTCCCCAGACTTCCACATTGGAATATCTGAGAGTTGATCCAATCGCCAATGCCCCCATGAAGGCAATTCTCCTACAAAACCTGCCAACCTTTCATGGATTAATCTCAGAATACCCAGACACATTCTTATTTGAATTTGATGTCCTATGTAGAGGGTATGATTACACCTATGAACCCCAAAAATTAAAATTGTTCCCCTCCACTTTGAAAGGAGCAGTTCTACGCTATTTTATGGGATTAGGGGGTGGAACTATAAACTCATAGGATGAGATGAAACATGCCTTCTTGACAAAATATCAGGACTATTGTAGAACTAGAGACTTAAAAGATGAAATCTTTCAAATGAATGCAAAAGAAAATGAATCATTAGAAGAGTATGTTGAGAGATTTTAGTATAATTTACAAAGATCACCCTATGGTACGTTACCAGGGGAAGTACTTAAGGCAACTCTGATTAAGGGTATGAAAGATGAATGGGTAGAAACATTGAATTTAATGGGGAAGGGTGACATTTATCAAGAAACTTATGATGACATCATCCTATTGTGCATCAGGTGCTCAAGAGGAAGTTCACAGACCAGATCAGGGATGTGTATCCCCCTCACCAGAAATGGCAATATTACCAGCGGGGGTGTTACGCGAGCTGAAGTTGGTAATATCTTAGAAAAATTCAAAACAGATATTATGAGCACTCTGAATACACAATTGGATGTTTTGCAGGACAAACAGAGAAAAATAGAAGAAGAACAAACGTTGGCCATATTTTTCCATAGGTGCAGAAGAAAACATGGTCCAAGGGATTTCCCTTTGGATGTGGTTCAGGTTTGCGCTATCTGTGCCAAAGATCACGACATAGAACAATGTCCATTTCTCCCTAGACTGAAAGCTTTCTTTAGAGAAGCGGAAGAAGAAACAAATTCGTTATATCTGATGGCTCAGCATCGTCAATGGCAGAATCGGCCTCCAAATACACTACATGACCCTTCCTCTTTCTTCTCTGGACAGTATAATCAGCAGCAAGCTCCTGGTAGCGCATGGCAGGGTCAGTCATTTACTAATCAAAACTGGCAGCCCCAACAATACCCACCTGCAAATCCCACTTGGAAAAACTAGCCCGCTGCAAATCCTGCCTGGCAGAATCATCCAACTGCAATTTCCACTTGGCCTAACACACAATATCCCACCTCATCCTGGAAAAACTAAAATAACAACATCTACCCTTCATAGTGGGCCAACATGAATACCCAAATCCCAAATTGGAATCAGAACTGGCAACACCCCATGGGGATAGACAACCAACTCATGGGGATACCCCCTCAAACTCAGCCTACGTTACAAACACCACTCCAACTACCCCAGAACCCCCATTCACAATTGTTCCCTCAATTACCAGCCCAACCTCATCCAAATCCAAATAAAAAACCATATAAGCTCATCCAGATTATGGAGAATTGGGAAGGAGAGACCAACTTGGTGGGGTGCAGTGAACTATGATTGAGATCGGGGCGCATAATCACTCCTGAAGAAAATAACGTCTTTCAAGAGCAGGATAATGAAAAACAACCAACAATAACACCCTCGACTGTGGTAATAACAGAATAAATGGAGTAGGGGGGAAACACAGTCGAATCGCAAGATCCTGATAAGGATGCAACACCCTCCCCTCTGTTCCCCAAAAGATTGATGATAGCAAAACCGACCGTATATCCCAACTTCCGACATTTGTAGGGGAACTCAAGAATTTATATATCAATATTCTACTCCTGCAAGCTCTTCAATACATCCCAATCTACGCAAAAAATGATCAAGGAGCTATGTGGGAGAAATCCGCAAAAATGACCAAGGAGCTATGTGGGAGAAAGTCCATTAGAAAAATTAAAGATCCATCATCAACAGTCCGTGTGGTAGGAGACTCGTATGATCTAATTTTAGGTAGACAAGAACCGGTCAAATATGCAGTCCCATAGTGATAGTTTAGATCCAGGGTTGTTCTTTTCCAAGTATACTAGTTGATTTGGGAGAAGCCATCAACATCTTGACAATGGAAACCTGCAATACCCTGGGTTTTGACTCCTTTGAACCCACCAAAATCATGTTGCAGTTGGAGGATCGATTTATGGTTCGACCAGTTTGCACATTACATGATATATCCATCTCCGTCAACTCTTGGTAATATTTGGCAGACTTCCTCATCATCAACCCAAGAAGTGGACTTGAAGGGAATCTATTGATATTGGGCAGGCCATGTCTTGCAACAACACATGCATACATCGGATGTCGAATGGGTAATATGACAATCTCTAGAGGGGTATCACAAAGAATCTCATTTTATATCCTCCTGCTAAGCCAAGCCCAACTTTCGTATATCCACAATTACCACCACTGCAATACCCAGAGAAGGATTTACGAGCCCCTCTTACGCTGTAAGAATCCCTCAGACTTAAAAACCATCTAGAGGATGATGTAATAAATGGGTTTATCAATAGTCCAGCCACCATGAGCAACCCAACCTACCAGATGTTCCAAGTTTTTCTAGATTGTGAAGCACAGGGAGACCTGCTGGAAGATTCAATGGAACAACAAATTCCAAGTACAACCGTTCATAACAAAAAACCCGTCGAGATTGCACCAAGGAGGTCTCTGAACATCAATGCCAATTTAGATGAACAACAACAACAAAAGCTAATTCAATTCCTCTCCAAATACCAACAAGCTTTTTCCTGGGAGTACTCTGATATGAAAGGTATTGATCCGCAACTTTGCACACACCACATTTTTGTTGAAAAAGATGTCCAACCTATCCGACAGCCACAGAGAAGATTGAATCCTCACCTCAGGGATATTGTTAAAGAAGAATTACAAAAGTTGTTGGACGTAGATTTTATATATCCCATCTCAGATAGTTGGTGGGTTTCCCCATTAGTGATCGTCCCAAAGAAAAATGGGAAATGGTGAATCTGTGTTGACTACAGGGAACTTAACAAAGCCACTCAAAAATACCACTTCCCTTTTCCTTTCATTGATCAGGTCCTGGATACTTTGGCAGGGAAGAAATTATTTTCTTTCCTAGACAATTTTAGTGGGTACAATCAGATTCAGATTTCCCCAGAAGATTAAGATAAAACTACATTCACATGCCCATGGGGCACTTTTTCATACAAAGTATTACCCTTTGAACTTTGTAACTCTCCAGCCACTTTTTAAAGGGCCATTCTGAGCATATTCAATGATCTGATCAACGAAGGACTTGAAGTCTATATGGATGATTTCACTCCTTATGGCGACAACTTCGATCAAACAATGAATAATCTGGAGAAACTACTAGAACGGTGCATTGCGACCAGGTTATGTTTAAGCCACGAAAAATGTCACATTATGATGACAAAAGGTGTGGTACTAGAGAATTATATCTCTGCAGACAAAATTAGAGTAGATCCAGTAAAAATAGAGGTAATCCTTAATCTACCTACACCACACAGGAAAACTGAGGTACGTAGTTTCCTTGGCTCTTTAGGATACTATCGTAGATTTATGGAAACAAATTGAAGAACCGTCGTAGATTGAAGGACTCAAGAAGTTGATCTCGACAGCATTAGTGTTGAGGGGACCAAATTGGAAAATACCATTTCACATCTCCATCGATGCATTAGATATTTCCATAGGCGTTGTCCTTGAACAGGAAGAAGATAAGAAACTCTGTGCCATTTATTTTATTAGCAAGAATATTACTCCAACTAAACTTAATTATATAGTAACATAAAAAGAGTTTTTAGTTGTTATACATGCCATCAATAAATTTCGTCATTATATAATAGGCTATCCGGTTATTTTATATAATGATCATTCTATTATCAGATATCTAGTGAATAAACCAATTACTAATGGACGAGTCACTCGATGGTTATTACTATTGTAGGAATTTGATATCACCATCAAAGATCGACCTGGGAGAGAAAATCTTGTCGCCGACTTCCTATCCCGCATACCCAAAACAGACGACTCCTTAACAGTCGAAGATCAATTTCCAGACGAGCATATGTTTGTCATTACTACAAATCCACCTTGGTACGTTGATGTGGCAAATTATCTGGCAGCGGAAAGATTACCGACACATCTTTCATCAAGGGAAAGAAAAATGATCATCCAACGTAGTGCGTGATTCGCCTGGATCAGCGGATATCTCTTCCATACAGGAGTTGATCTCCATATCCACAAATGCGTATGAGATGACGAAATCTACGACATACTAAAAGCCAGACATGATGAGCCCTGTGGTGGGAATTTTGCAGATCATAGGACTGGACACAAAATTCTGCATATGGGCTATTATTGGCCCTCGATATTCAAAGACACGAAGAAATATGCCCAGACCTATGATAGTTGTCAACGGATGGGAAAACTAGGTCAGGCTGATGAAATGTCGTTGAAAGCACAAGTAGTTGCAGAACCATTTTAGAGATGGGAACTAGACTTCATTGGCCCCTTCAATCCAAAGTCAAATTAGAACACCTATATTCTAGTTGCAACGGACTACATGACTAAATGGGTAGAGGCAAAAGCCTTACCAAATGCAATAGAAGAAATAGTCATCAAATTTCTTTTCAAATTATACGTACGCTATGGAATACCAAGAGAGGTAATGACTGATGGAGGGTCACAATTTACAACTCATAGAATCACCACCACCCTTGATAATTATCATATTAAATAGAAAACTACTTCTCCATACCACCCACAAGCAAATGGGCAAGTAGAAAGCACCAATAGAGTCCTAGAGGCAATCCTGACAAAGACCGTCTCAATAGACAGACAAAATTGGGCTACTGAGCTCCCAAATTCCTTATGCACTTATCGCACAACATGGTGTAACACCACAGGCTACTCTCCCTATCACTTAGTCTATGGCAAAGAACCCATCTTCCCAATCGAGTTTGAGATCAAGACTCTAGGGATGGACCAGGAAATCGGACTGGATCTTACAAAAGCACATAGACAATGCCTTCAGCAACTCAACGAATTGGATGAAGCACGCTTATTTTCTATAGAGCGCACAACTGTTATTCAACAATAGAGAACGACCTGGCACGACAAGAATATCAAGAAAAAATCATTTAAAAAAGGTGATTGGGCGCTCCTCTATGATTCTAGATTTCAATATTTTCCGGGAAAATTACAAACACAGTGGCTGGGACCATACAAAATCAATGAAGTCCACGATAATGGAACAGTCACGTTAAGCACCATCGATAGGTCCATATCTCCATTTCGGGTCAATGTACATTGGCTACAAATCTATCATCAACTACCCTCAAAAGAATCTTTCTACTGGGAAGTAATTAAGGACCCTACCATTCAAATTTTGGTTGGATGGGAAGGTAATCCAGCCACCCCAACTCCATAAATGTTGAATTCTGTTGACACTGTACATACTGTATATAATATTTTTCTGTATATTTTATTTATTTTATTTATTATTTTTTACAGTCACTTGAGAAAATAAGAACTAGGGAGGATAACTATAATAAACTCAATTAGCACTCTTTTATGTTCTGAACTCCTGCTTCATCTCATCACCCAGACCCTGTCTTTCGTAGAGAAATGAATGTGTCATGTTAAACAATAGCAATTGGGCAACTATAATGAAACTCATAACATTAACAAACCATCCACTACTTAATTTTGAAATAAACCAACCCATAAATGAATTTAGTTGAAGACTAATCAACCTTGGATTCAAGCAAAACACATTTCTAGGTTTCTAAAAATTACCTATTCAGATGGTCAAAAACTTAACAATTGTTGTTCCTTTTTGTGCGCTTGTTGTTCCTTTGAACGAAACAATTGTCATTCCCTTTGTGTTCCTGTTGTTCCTTTGAATGGAACAATTTTCGTTCCTTTTGTGTGCCTGTTGTTCCTTCTCAACACTTTTTCTTCCCTTTTGCGCACTTCATGTTCCTTTGAACATAACAATTGTCGTTCCTTCTGCGCACCCATTGTTCCTTTGACCGAAACAATTGTTGTTCCTTTTGCGCACCCACTGTTCCTTTTGCACACCTACTGTTCATTTTGTCGTTCCTTCCCTACATTGCTGATAAAATGCCAAACCATTCCTTTGGAGTACAACTTTCACCAAATAATTTTCACCAACTTTATTTCTAACGATCTATCATTATTTTGTGGACTATCTCCCATACCTTATCAAATTGTTTTTTGGATTACTTTCTTCGAAATATATTAAACCTTGTTCATAACCTGTAACCACCATAATTCGTTTATTTTACCTTATACATACAAATACACTTAAATGATATCTCACCTTTATATTATAATAAGGAGTCTAAGGCACACTTTTACTTGGCATCCTTACACTTCTTTACGCCATCCCTTACTCTTAAGGAGTATATGAGCCTCCCTTCATACACCTCTAAAAAAATAAGAAAAAAAGAGATATAATATTTCTTTCTTTTCCCACAAAGAATAGGGGGTCTCATCAAAAGCCAACCTACCACGATCATAGGATACTAACCTAAGTGACATTCCCACTATGGCTACCACAACAGGGCAATGGCCTTTGACATTTTCTTTTTTCAAAGGACAAGAGTGTTATTGGATAAATCCGTAAGTGCGGATACAAACCGATCTCCCTAGATCCACCTGGATCTAGAACAAAACACACTAGAACATGACGCTTTCCTTAAGTTTTAGATATTGAATTTACTAGTAGGAAGGAACAAGTAACATACCTTAGTATCACTTCCTAGGGTCTTTGTTGCTCCTGCTTCACTATGGTGCTCTCGTGAGGTCAAGATCAAGACAACACAAACCAACCAAAGTGATAGCAATAACATAAACTCAATAAAAACCTATGTATGTGATCAAGGAATCATACAATAAAACACAACAAGATTTATAGGAAAGAATCATATTACTGTATCATATTAAATGTGAAAGAGAGATTACAAC
>SNQJ01S0306758.1:0-10115 GCA_010110895.2 Picea sitchensis | reverse complement strand
CAGCGGGTGGGATCCTATCCACAAGGGATAAAAGTGGCAGTTGTTGATCCTTTCTCCCTAAGGCGTGGCAACGAATCATGTGGAGATTTTGGTAAACTATTTCGTTATTAAATAATAAATAACGAGTGTTTAGATCTTCCGAATTAATCGAGTCTTAAAATGAAAAAAGTTGTAAAATTATTACAATTTGTCAACGAAAACGAAAGCTTTGATTGTGGTAAAGTGCAGCCATCACTAAGCCGTTGAAATTCTCTGGTGGGCCGTTTTGCTACTTAATGCTCTTCTGGTAGTATGATTACATCCACCACTACTTCCATTCCAAGGTCTCAGTCAATTGCCGCTTGGTTGGTTGGTACTGCTGTCTTTTGACTGAAATTGTCTTCTGATACGAATTCTGAGATAGGAGAGGTCGGGATAGTAGTTTTACAGTATCATAGGGAATTTAATAAGTAGTTGGTTTTTATTATTAAACAAAAAGGCATGATACAGTAAAAGTTCATCATCCATTTTGGATCTACCATATTTTTTTTGCAAACAAATTTTAATTGTTTTTGAAACCTTAATTTTCTTTTGGTCTATTTTATTTACAAACAAATTTTAATTAACCTATTAAAATTACATACAAATCCTTATTTTTTAACAAAACTCTTAATTATAATATTTTATTTACAAACAAATTTTAATTAACATATTAAAATTACATACAAACCCTAATTTTTTAACAAAACTCTTAATTAGAATTTTAAAATAAAATAGTATGCTGGTTTAGTTTGACCTTTCTAGTGAAACCCAGCAAGGCAAGCCATAGTGAAACCGAGCAAGTCAAAGAAGAACCCAACAAAAAATAATTTCATAACGTTTCCATGAGTAATGATGAATGAAAATTACCTCTTTCAGGGGACTGCAACCACCATTCAACAGACGCAACTCTTCCAAGATATAAACTTGTGTTTCATATATCACAATCCATTTGAGGTAGTGCCTGCTAATCATCCAAACGTGTCAATAAAATCTTGCATAGATATTAATCTTTGTTAATCATCTTAACGTGGCAAGCATATGGCCTTACAGTAATTTTTTAATATGATTAGGTAAATGTGAAAAAGTAAACATGTTAACGCATGCATTCATAAATGCAAGGAAGTTATGAACAATAAATCTCATTCATTGATTTGGGAGGACGACTAAGAATATGCCAGCATCTTCAATTGCTGGCCATAAGATTAAGATTTAAGATTAAAAGATCATTAAATGTGCCCATTGTCAATAGGTGTACGCAACTAGCACAGCCGCTAACTCGCGGCTGACAACGTCTAAAGGTAGCCGTTGAGAACACTTGCCATAAAACTTCTGTGGTAATCTGTAATCTGTTTGTGAATATGTCACCATTTTCAATGCATAGTCATCATATTAGGGTTTAAGGTTAAATAAGGTTAAAAGATCATTAATTGTGCCCATTATCAATAAGTGTACCCTTTCGAGGTAATTATGCACTATTTTCTTATAATTCATTTACAACTGGCGATTAACTACCCAGAGAGTTTTATACTCTGGCTCAACCCACTACTTGACTCAGACAAGTTGCGATTCAGTATGATTCTTCGGACAAGTTGCATTAAGGTAGCCAACAACTGGCTAACCTACTGCAATACACGCACTTTACATTGTTTACTCAAACACAGTGCCCGACATGAGCTCTTGGGGAGACAACTTTGAGTTCTGATGATATCGGTGCTTCATCCTGAAGCCCTTCCATTTTCTGGTTTCCATGAAGAAAGCTTCAGTACTACGGAGGACCTGCATGGCATTGATATGTGAACGGAGGGGCAGTTGGCTACCTGAGAGAAGGCGCGACGAAGCAAAGATAAGGCGTGAGGAGTCAGCAGGCACGTCTTAATCAATAGCACCGCCATACGTGACAAATACACAATTTTCGAGTCATAATTGAGAATCGAGCTCACTTATTCATGTACATGTTTTTATCAGTTAATATTTTAGCTTTTACGTTTCTCTGCATTTCTGGAAAGGTTCGTGCATTAATTTATTACATGCACTAGTACCATCAACAAGAAGCTAATTCATATCACTTCAAGAGTGATCATATATTATTAAATTTCATTACATATCATATGTTGAGATTTGATATTTTTTTTTGGTAAGTATTCATTACATAAGTTGAGATTTGATTTTTTTTTCCTAATTATGTTTTCATTAGGAATAAGTGTCACCATTGTGGTCATTTTTTTTTGTCTATAAGTTTTTATATTATATTGAGTATATATTATGTCAAAGTTTTTATATTATATTGAGTATATATTATGTCAAGCCTGTCAAATAGGTGACTCTTTGCTAATTTGAATAGAGAATAATTAGATAAGGTGGATGACAAAGATGTCTTAGTGATGCCTTACTTTTATGATAATAATTGAAATAATTTTAATAGCAAAATCTTATTTTTATGATTAATAACTCCATCTTAGCAAAATATATTAATATTTTTAGCAAAATATATTAATTTTATTATGTCATTTTTTTTTCATTAAAAAACAATAAATCAAAAATAAAATATTTAAATTAAATCAAATAATAAAATAAAAATTTTAATTAAAAATAAAAAACAATAAATCAAAAACAAAATATTTAAATTAAATCAAATAATCAAATAATAAATTTAATTAAAAAAATAAATTTTTAAAAAAAAATATTTTTTTTTTTATATATAAATGAAATTGATTGTTTATTATTATATATACAACCCTGTAGAAGCAGCTACACGTCTTCCCTATCATCAAACTAAACAAACAAAAGAAATCCTTACAATTACCAAGTAGTAACTGCTCCAGTGAATTATTTACACCGAAAAATATTTTGATGACTGAAATCAAATGGTCTGATCTCTTGTTATTACAGTGTTTTTTTATATTTCAATTTTTTTTATAATTAAAGTTGGATTTTTTTTTAAATATAGTTATATATACTAAATCATATTATGTTAACAAGTATTATTAAAACTGAAAATTATGAGAATATAAAGTATAGATTACAAAAACTACACAGGAAATTTTGGAAAATCATTATAACATATTGTTGAGTAATAGTGTTGGAATTGATTGTGATTTGATGCTAGGCTATGCTTAGTAATTAATAATTTTATGCATATTAAATATTTTATATTTTCACTATAGTTTATTTTTTTTCCAATTTTACTCACATTTAATTAACTCTCTGTGAAATATCTAAGCAACTCTATAAAAATTGTGATGACATTGTAATTACCCATTATTGGCATCTCCCATAATACTACTTCGTTGTGCTTTAATACTTCCTCCTCCATGCCCTATAGCCTTTATATAAGGCCCCTCTCCATATAATTCTATCCTTAAAAAAATCATAAAATGGGTGCACTTATTCCCCTTCATGAAAGAGTACATAAGCACCATTTAATGTGAAATACATGGTCACAACATGGATTGAGAGGTTCACTTTGGAGTTCCAATTTTAGGAGAACTTGATAGTTTTGTACTACTGCAGTTTTTAATTTCTAATGAATTTGGGTGCTCTGTCATTATAGATAGCATTTTTTTCAAATTTTATATGAAAAAAAAAATGAGAGTTATTGCTCACGTATTTCTAAAGTTACAAATAAAAGGAATTATTTTTCTTTTTCTACTAATGTTCAATAGAATCAAGATTGAACAACATAAAATAGAAATAAAGTTAAATTTACATGGAAACATAATAATTTTGTGACCTTTAGAAATTAAGAGGGTGTAAAAATTAGAAGCACTAGATGTAAAAAAAGATGTTATTCTTTGACTTACCATATCTACATATAAAGAAGAGTAGGAAGCACAAACCATTAGAGGTGAATCAACAATATGATATTAAGCTATTAAGCTCCTGGCATCTGCAAATAGGTGCTTCCGTCAAAATAGAAAAGTCTTGGTAAAGCAATCTCGATATGATCATTCAGAGCCGTAATTGGTAAAGCAAGCCCAATTTGCATCACTGACCGTGTTGCATAGTGTAGACAAAAAAATTATGGACATTCACAGGGCATTGATGCACATATTGACTGGAAAAATCAAGGTAAACAACAAGACAAAGAATGGTTTGATTTCACATGAGTTCTTCAAGATTTAAAACAATAGAAATAAAGGAGATCACTCCAGGGAAACCATGTAGTAGCTTATAGTACTAAGAGGAACACACGGTAGGAATGAGGGCTTCACCTTCTTGACCAATATATTGTTGCGTTCATTCATAAAGGGGGTTTGTAAATTATGAAAAATAAAGTCAATATATTGTAGGTATTNGGGGGGGGGGGTGTGGGATATCGAGGGGTTTATAGATATTGGGGGTACAGAAAGGGGCATCTAGTAAAAATATGAGTTTCTTTTAATGAAAAGATATATTGGGAGAGGGGTTCAACAAAATGATTTTTGGAGGTATTTATCAATATCTAGTGAAATTAGGGGTATTCTTTAATATCCCACGAACGAAGGTGCTATGTCACAGGTTCACTGAGGAAGGACTCTGTGGCGGTAGGTGCATATTATAATATCTTTATGAGGACTATTTTTATGAAATTCAATGCATCGATGAAGCCCCAAGAAGATGGCTCTAGTAGCACCCGTACACGTTTAACTAAATAAATTAATAGCCAGCTTGTTGGTTGGGGCCTCCATTGTTTACATTGCAACTATGTTGCACTGAGAGGCCCAACCACATATTGTACACTGCCTCTATTCTTGTTCAGAGATGACAAGATGTTTTTGCCTTCCCCTTTCCCGCTATTGGTAACTCAGTAAGCTAGGCCAAACTGTCTATGCATATAGAATGGCTTTATACCACCCCACGATGGGGGGATAGTGATGGTTAGTACGCCTACCTCTGTAAGGAGTTAATGAGTCAAGTCGGCATGTGGTTGGAAACGAGGCATGGTACAAAGTGCAAGAAGTTCCTATCTGAGATTTTTGTAATTCTCGGGCTTTTCGTAATGTTGGTTTCTCTGGCCAGATTCATAGGTGCTTGCTTCATGGTTTCGTGCTTGCTCTGGATCTATTAGTTCATGATGCTCCTACTCATAATCATATTATTTTTTTAGGAACTTTGTGTTTCTGGTGACAGAAAAGGGGTGGGGAAGCTGGCATCGAGCAAGGAATACATCGAGTATCGTCTAAGAGATGACTCACATTGGTTGTAGAAACAGGTCCAAAATGTCGATAACTGGAAAATAATAGATAACGACATCTGTGATGCCAAGTTCTGTAAGGAGGGTGTAAATTGGTTTTGTGTCAATTTCTATGAGAACAATTTGTCCCCGATTCATGTAGGTTCTCTGCTTTGGCCTGTGCAAGTTTTTTCCTGGGTGTTGTTTTGGGCACATTTTCTTTTGTTCCAGTGAGGGTTCAATTCCTTGCATCTCACAAAATTATTTGTTTCTTAGGTTAAGTGCAGTCTAGGTGCTACAAGTGGCATCTAGAGCTGCCACTATACCAAAGGAAAGCATGGGAGATTGTATCCAAAGATGATGTATATGATATTATACTTGTTTTCAGGGCCATGTGTTTTCACGTTTTGAAATAAAAGGGAGGTAACCCCACATCTTCACTTTGTTAGGATTAGTAGTACCTCTGGGCTTGTTGGTTTTTTTTGTCCCCATCGAGAATGGAGAAGTAATTTTCCTTCTAATAGAACAAAAGGAACTTATATAAGCAACAAACCCCTCTAATATATTCATTCGGATTACCCACGTTTGTTGGATTCTTTCAAGGATGCTCGCATCCATCTATCCATCAATTGGGAATTGGGAAGGTAGATTTGAGTTATTCAGGTCGTCGGTCTTTCAAGGCTGCCACTAAAGCATGTTAGGTTATTCAGTTCATTGGTCTTTCGAGATTTCCACTAAAGCATGTCAGGTTATTTAGGTCAGCGGTCTTTCAAGGTTTCCACTAAAGCAACAAAGAATGATGAAATATGATCCCAAAACCTTTTTGTACACGACACTCTTAGAAGAACATTTATCAAAGCCATGATCATGAACATAGTTATCAATTTTAGAGTACCAAGATTTAGAGGCTTGTTTAAGACCATAAAGATCATTTTTAATCCTATTAAACTTATTTTATTTACCTTTAGCAATGAAACCTTGAGACTATTTAACATAAACTTCTTCCTTCAAATATCCATTTAAGAAAGCAGATTTAACATCCTTCTAATAAATTGTTAAGTTTAACTTAGATGCAATGGAAATAAATGTTCTTAAAGTTTCAAGTCTTGCTACAGGATCAAATGTTTCCTCATAGTCAATTACTTCTTGTTGTACATATCCTTTTGCAACTAAAAGTGCCTTATACTTTGAAATACTTCCATCCACATTAAATTTTATCTTGTAAATCCACTTTACTCCAATAGTGTATTTTCCATGAGGAAGATTAACTAACTCCCCATCTATCATTTTTCTCAATATGTGACATCTCATCCTCCATGGTTTTCTGCCATGTGTCATCTATGCAAGGTTATTTAAATTTAAAAGGTTCAAGATGGATAGAAGAAAAAAGAGCAAAATTATCACCAACATACCTAGATGTCTCATATATCTACTTCAAACTTCTTGTTTTTCTAGGAGGACTAGATGGAGGTGTTGCTTGTGTATCAACATGAGATATTGTTATCGGAGAAGATGAATATGTCTTTGATGGAGAACTCCTTGAAGGTGAGCCTGTATTTCTACAGTAGAGGGCTGCAAAGATTGATCATTGTTATCAAAGATTAAATTTTCAATATGTGGAGTAATCACTTTATCTTCTCATTCATTCTTGAGATAAACTCCCCCCTTCATCAAAGATCACAACTCTACTAACATAAAACTTATTAGTAAGTGGATCATAACAATTGTAATCCTTTCTTTCTTTTGAATATACAATGAAAATACATTTCACATATTTTCCATATAATTTTCTCTTTGTCATGCAGGAATGTGAACAAAGCATGTAGACCCAAAAATTTTCAGATGAGAAACAATTGGTTTTTTATAAAACCAAGCTACATAAGGAGTAGATTTTTTTACCATTTTTGTAGGAATTTAGTTGAGGATATATATAGTTGTATGGACTGCATCTTCCCAATATAAGTACATAGGAAGCTTGGAGAAAGAACAAGGACAATCATCATCAGTCAACAAAGTACCTTCCATTATGGAAAATGTCAAATGAACATCACAAGCAACAAGGCAAGAGGATGAAATACCACTCTCTACCTTGATGACAAAATACAAATTAAAAAAAGAAAGAGGTACAAAAACTAAAGGATGAAATAGAGATTGGAAATTATGGATTCCTATATCAAAAATGAAAATGAAATACTAAAAAAGAACAATACACTCATTGGAATGACCAACTAAAAGAAGAATTGAAGAATCTCAATGAAGAACATGCAATAGTCACTTATGAACGGGTTAAAAAGACAAGACAACCCACTAAGCGTTATCAATTGAGAAATGCAACAAGAACTAAAGATTAGAATACAAAGCCCAAAACTCCATCTCAGAGGTTAAAGAAAAAGATTGATAAGCCATCTACAGTGCATGTTTTGTTGGAGGCAGAGGCACTTTGAAACGAGAAGAAGGTCAATCTCTGAAATATTGATTTTTCATAAGGGACATGCAAAGGCTTCAATCTGGGAGAGATGTTGAGTTCACCTTTTTTTCATAAAAGCTATCATGCACACCTTATTTTTACCACTCATTTCCTCCATTTTTGGTGTTCCGTACCTATTTTCACTAAACTCAGGATCAATAAGGGATATGAAAGGTAAATCATTAGTTTTGTCTCTATTTTCTATTTAATAAAAAAAATTGTCAAAATCTTGAATTTTTATTAGCGTTATTACCATAAGTGAATTTTTCTTGTAATTGCTCCGAGCTTTGCATATTTGCAGGGCGAATTTGAGAAAATGAAAGTATAGGTTTTGTTTGTTAGAGATAATGCCTAATTAATGCCACTACTAGAGTTCATGGATTGGATTTGGTTAGCTGGAGGATGTTGAGAGATTCTCTCAACCTCTCCCTCCAAGAGTGGAATAAGTTGGATCTCACAAAACTTATTTCAGTGTGATGTATCTCTGTTCATTGTGTGCAATATACAAACTATTTTTTGTGTGTGTATTTCATGTCTTTGCTCTCATGAATTCTATTTTGGTATCAGAGCCGAGGGATCACCATTGAAGACTAAACAGTGTCACTTGTTGTTCCACGAGATTCATTGCTGCAAGAGGTGAAATATATGCATAGATTGAGATCTTTCAACATAAATAGTTTGTTATTGGGATTGTTGCACTGTCTAGGAGGGAATTGAACCATTGTTTGCAGAATTGTTGCATTTCTGTGATGCTGAATTAATTGTTGTGTTTCCATGATTGTTGTGCCACTTGGAGATGCCATCGCTGCTTGAAATGAGCATTTATAGATTGGAGTCGTGATTCTGAAGTATTTTTTTTATGCTAAGACATCAAAGAGAGTTGTTGCATAATTCATGAAAGAAGATCCCATGGTGTTGAAGGACGCAAGAACAACTTTCAAGAAGTTTGAGCAGAGATGAAGACATCTGCATCCGTGGAAACGAGATTGTTGCAAGGCAAATTTTTGTGAGGTAAAATGGATTCTATACCCATGGAGAAATTTAGTGGTTTCAATTTCCATACATGGAAAGTTAAAATTCAAATGCATCTAATGAATAGAGGTGTGTGGAGCACAGTAAAAGGCACTGAAAAATCTCCTAGTGATCCCAGACTTCTGGTTGAATGGGAAAAGAAGGAAGAAAAGGATAAAGCTATTATTGGTTTGGCTCTTTTAGACACGCAATTGCATTTCATTGATTTGGAAAAATCATCTAAAGCAATTTGGGGAAAAGGCACTTAATGCAAAGTTTTCTTTAAAGATGCAACATTTTAGGCTCAAAATGCATGTTGAGACCCATCTTTCTACTCATATAAATGAGTTAATGTCTCTCTTTAAGAAATTAACTGAAACAGGTACCGAGGTAGATCCAGAAGATGCTAAAGCAATTCTATTGAATAACCTATCTTCTAAATATAGCAATGTTGTATTCACATTATTTCTATTACCCTCACAATCATTTGAAGGAATGGTAACATCATTATTATCTGAAGAAAAAAGGTCATATTCTGAAGACTCACGTGTAGGTGTTCAGCATGAAATTGCACTCTTTTCAAAAGGGAAGATGAGAAGAACCAAGGGTTCAACAGAATGTTTCTACTGTCACAAGATTGGACATATAGCCTGGAAATGTAGAACTCGTGCTAGGGATCTTCTTAATGGAAAAGAAACTGCAAACATTGCTAACTTGGATGACTTATCGGAATCAGAGAGTGATGAAGAACTACGAGAGTCATCTCTTAAACTGTTCTAGAAAAAGGAAAGGGGTGGTGTGCTTAAAGTTTTGTGTGTTAATGTTTAAAGTTTTTTAATGTAATTACTTATGTAAAATAGGAACTCTTGAATCTTGATATAAGCTGGCAGTTGTTGGGTATGTGTTATATTCTTTGCATGAGTAGTAGTGAAAAAAAAAATTATACCTCGGGAAACGTGTCATGTATTTAGGTGGTTTTTCGGCACATGGTTTATGCCGATGGTTTTCTATTTCCGGTTAAGGAATTAGGGTTTTGGACTAATCCAGGTCATTGGGTTAGGGTTTTGGATGTCGCTGGCTCCTATATGTATATTGTATTGTAAACAATGTAAAAAAATGAATGAATGTAGAATATGTTGGTTTTCCTAGTTTAGGTTTCCAGGAAAAAAATCTCTGTGTAATGTTTGTATTTGCCATTGTATATTTTTTGTTCTTTTCTGAATATATGTTTACAGTAGATATTGTACAAGGTTAGGATTTACATTTGGTATCAGAGATTTATTGGCTTCAGGGGGATGCCTTTGTGGTCAAGGGCTTGGCTCGAGACTGTGATAAGCCTTGTTACAGTGGGAGATCTACGGTATTGTTTTTCAGGTGAAAAGAAATGGAAAGCAATTCGAAGATGGAGATCGAGAAGTTTAATGGGAAAAGATTTGAGCTGTGGAAGCTCAAGATGGAAGATCT
>SNQJ01S0306757.1:0-10115 GCA_010110895.2 Picea sitchensis | reverse complement strand
AATTTCAAGTTTGAGAGCTACTCTCTTTCTTCTTTTTATCCTTTTCATTAATAGCTTGGTGGGTATCTTGAATAACTTTTGGGAATCACCGAGTACAAATTGAAATCTCCTTCCCTGGGATTTTAGCAAGGTGGTATTTCAACTGGTTAACCCTTCATATCATGGACTGCCCACATAGCCTACAAGTCAATCTCTGCGGGTTTTGGACCCATACTGCCAAAATGGGTCCAAAACCATTGGCATATTGGAGTAAATTCACTTCATTTAATGCGTTGTGGAAAACGTTACTTTTGCAGGGCAAGCAGTTATCAACTATGTTGGATGATGATCCAGCAGTGATGGAACAGAAAGCAGCCTTGGCAAAGAGGTTAGAACTATACAAGAGTGCACAAGCAGAAATAGATGATGTCGCTTTCTAAGTTTGGATACTTTAAGGTTATTCATCAAACACGTAAAGACCCATTTTGATCCATCGACCAAGGACAATTGCACAATTACAGAACATGACATTGAGTTGTATTAGATGATTATTTGTATATCTGTTTTAATACTATTATATGCTTTTGCAGCTTCAGATGTTTTGAAATTGATGTCTGTTTTAGGGGTGCATTCAGTGTTTGTATTCTAATTTTTAATATCTATTACAACTATGTGACAACTACTATAATTTATTTAGTAGAGTGATCACTTCTCGAAATCAAGATTACATTACATATGGTTGCTTGTCTTGAAAGCTTCAACTATAGTATTTGAAAACCTGATAGCATGTAAATGCATTTGGAATAGAATATGTTGAGTAAAATAATGTTTCTTCTGTTGGCTCAATCGCCAAAACTCTTCAGTGGCACCCATGTTTTCAATATGATAGTTAACAGTAATAAGTTATAAAAAAAATTTACTAGAGGACATGCCTAGAAATCCACAAAATTCATGATTTCAACAAGAGTAGCAAGGTGCTCTACAACCCTGTATGACATTGATGTTGTCACGTACATACATGCATATGTAAAAACATCTAAAAAAAATTAAACCAACATATATAGGGTGATGAACAAGGATAGGGGTTATCCCTCAAGACTTATAAAATGAGCATACAAATAGATTATACTAGGGAAGACTAAGTCTGAACATGCAGTGTATTTAGAGTAGGAACATGAATGTGGCGAAACAAATTTCCTCGAGAATTCATTAAGGAAATCCATCATAATTTCAAAGAATCCAAAGATAAAGAGTCAATGCATTTGGACCTTGTTTAGGGCATTGTACATGTTTAGGGCATTGTACAAGGATTTTCACTATGAGGATACATATAGATTATGCTAGGGTTAATTTTTAATGCTTGAAATGCCATGAAATGAGAGAGAAGAATACATTGTAACTAGCATTTGGGCTTGATCTCCATGAGCAATTTGGTTAACAAAATTACAACAAATCACCTTACACCTACAATGGAGCCAAATATTACCTTCCTCATTTTCCAATTAACATTTATAATAATATAGGATAGATTATAAAACATGAAACCCTAACTAAGTTTAGGTTAGTAGTCTAGCCATAATTCCTAACATTCTAATGTAATGCATATAATCAAAATGACTCAGGAATTGTGGGGAGTGGGGGAGAAGAGATCTATATATAAATGATTCAAAAGTGAGCAACAAGAGATAATATACTTGATCCTATCCCAAGACCTCCATCGCTAGGATTTGGGTTCATCTATCATCAACCACCTGATTAAAACTCTTACTCAATAAGGACATAAGTTTTGCTTTGGTGAGTGATACAAAGGGAGGCTCAAAACACCTCACTTAAAATCTACAGGACTTGTAGAACCAAGGTTGGTCCTACACAATGAGAAAACCCATGGAAAAGGAATCTTAACAAGGTCTAGCCAATTTCTCTAGCATAAGGGTGTGTCCCTCCTAACCACAAATCTCTTATTTATATGTTCAAAAAGTGGTTCCATCTGTTAGAGCAAGAAATATGGGTTGCATAATTCACGACCTTTGTGATTTATGCTTTCGGGCCCATACGAATTTTAATTTTATTTATTTATTGGGTCATATCGAGGGTGCACATGGGTTGCTAACTAGTAACAAGTGATTTATGTGCGGGTTGCACTTCAATATTACGATGTGCACATAAGATAAATTAATTCAAAACTTGTCCAAGGCTTGGAAACTCATTGATTTGATAAATGGTAAAGGATTAGTTCAATTTCATTGGTTAGGGGGACCAAATATGGATATAACATAATGATAATTAATGTAGTTATTTGATCATGGATCTTGATTAAAGAAACAACTCTTCTTGGGTCAGAGAACGAGATTCATGGAGCCTCCTTTTGGTTTTCTTAGAGTAATACATGCGGGCTTATGGAAATTGATCATGTAACAACCCCTCCCAAGATAGTAGATCATCGTTAATGCAATGCCATCTTCAAATAGTTGGATCAACTACTCATATTTAGTGATGTGTTATGTTGTAAAATTGTCTTTATCAAGATTCTGTGGTTATCACATTGAAATGTTAAATGCATGTCATCATGAACTCTTTATTAGTAGTTTCGCCTTCATATTAATAGCGAGTTATGTGGTTAGGTGTGGTGCATTATGAATCCATGCCTAATGAATTATAGCACTAGTCTAAAATAAACAAACCTCTAGAAAATATTTGAAGATCATTATGGCATTTCAACTCATAGAAATCCTCATGACTAATGTCAACATGCTTGAGTGGCTATCACTAACATGATGGGTCTTGGAGACATTGTCATTAGATTGGATGTCTTTGATGTTAAAAATATTTAAGGTCTTCATCATCAATAGTAACTCACATTAATAGGGTTTTGGCTTCATCCGTGGAATCTTACATCATGATATATTTAACCATCATGACTAGCATTGATGGGTTAACATTATCGAACCCTTTCATCCACCTTCTTCGTCAATATCCACCTCATTGATCACTCCTTTCCTTTTTCTCCTCATTGTCCAAGCTTCTCTTGTTGACCTTCATCCGTTCACCATTTCATCTAGCATTAATTAGGACCAATCCCTACACCTTGAACCTTAGACATTTTCCCAATTTTAGTTTAGCCACATGTTGATGGATCGTCGATATATTATTTGCCTAATTTCATTTTATGTTCACAATAAACTTACATCTATCATTTTGTTCTATTGTGACTTGCTTTATTTCCTTGGATTAACATAACCAAGTTGTGTAGTCTAGTTTATGAGAATATCACCTAGACTACATAACTTGGGTATTGATCTTAACCTTAGCCTTATTCAGTAGAGTCACCCTCTTACAAAACCTTACATGCGTTCTTCTTGAATTGTTCTCACACAAAACTTCAGTACATGACCTCCTAAGAGAACCCCTTTAGAGTTTGATTTGGTGCACAATTGACTTAGGGTAGCTTCTCAATTTCTCACCTCCTTATTTTTGACCTCTCAAGGTCTTGTTGGATCTCATTAAGTTGATACCTCTTATACTCCACCTAGGAAGTTATTTATTAATATACTTGTGATGTTTTCCCTACTACCTAGTAAGAGTGAGAATTTCCCTTTGTCTCGATGTCTCCCAACTACCATTGATGATCCCAATTATTTATCTCTTTTGTTTCTCTATATTCTATTAGTGAGAGGGGGCAAGTTAAAGAGATAGATAATTGGGATCGTCAATGGTAGTTGGTTGATATTCTTTCACCTATGCATTAAGTCAAGTTCATGCCCCAACCTTACAAGGATCCCTCGGGATTTATGTAGGTTCCAACATATCGTCGCACAATATCTTTCTAAGGCTCTTTCTCAAGTCTAGTTTCCTTTACCTATATGAGACCTTAACATAAATTGATCTCATATTGGCCCTTCTACATAGAAACATCCCTAAGTCCTAAAACCTCTAGATTTAAATATTTTAACTGAATTTAAGGTTTAAGATAACATTGACTATCATGATAATTTTTCATATTTACCTCCAAACTAGACTTGATTTTAGTATTATGTTATGAATTTTATAACTTGATTTTAGTATTATGTTATGTATTTATATTTAATTTGGATGATGGAAGGTTTAGAAAAAGACTTTTGGTAATAACTTGGAATTCCAAGAACACTCTTAATAGTCTATAATTGTTAATATCTACTAAGATTTTTTTAAGAGTTACCAACAAAATAGTTAATAACTAATCCATTTTACCAATAAGATAATAAGGAGCTTAATGAGGGACAGTATGCGTATAAATAGGAAGAAAATTGGGGCTTAGTAGCTATTGAGACTTCAACCATATATGGTTACTTCTGGCTTATTTTCCATACCTCTTCTAGGATATATATCTGTACAGCGGAGGGAATTTGAATCCTCCTTTCTTGCTATTTTCACCACCCAGTTATACAATTGTGAGTCACTTTCTCCTTAATGTCATGCAATAAGATGTACTTTGTCATGTGGGATTAAAATCACCATTTTATTCGCGAAAATGTAAAAGTGCTTTGAAAATTACTGGATGTTGACACAATTTATATGATAAAGGAACATGAGTGGATTTCTCCAATCATGATGGATAATTTAGAGTTTGATATATATAGTAAACAATTCGATAAACTCTAGAAGCATAAGTCGATGGTTGATGTTGTTCCAAGAATATGACTTCAAAATTTGTCTCAAATTAGGGAAATCCAATGTTAAACCCTAATTATCTGTCATGGAGATGAAATTGGGAACTTGAAGGAGAGGAGGAGAATACTTTCCTAATGCTAACATGTTCAAGGTTCCACCTGCATGAGGCTATCTAGAGGATGTCCATTATTTTTTGTGGCATAAAAAGGCACTAGACAAGATGAGTATGACAAATAGGTGAATTCTAGTTCAAAAGACACTATAATTAAAAAAATTAGTAGGTAATTTATATAGAGTCCAAATTAACGGTATACAAATAAAATGTGTGCAACCAATAGAAACAAATAATTTGATTAGCAAGGCATATTTTTGGCATAGTAGGGGGGCATTCCTCTCTTACTAAGACAACCCAAAAATCCTATGTTCAAGACTATGGTGGCCTAAAATCTTTAAGGATTATTTCAAATGGTTAATAAATGTGTCTAGTGCCACAAAGTGAGCAACAAACCAAAGATAAAGGATTTTCACAAACTTAAACCTATTCCTCTAATGCAAAATTTTTGATCATTGGGGAATCTATTTGATTGGACCTTTTGTACAAGAAAAGAAGAAGACACTTTCAATATGTAATTATGGGCATAGATCTATTCACGAAGTGAGTAGGCGTTGAGGTTGTTGGATTGATAATTGTGTAAGAAGCTACAAATTCTTGTTTGAAAAGATATTATGTCACTATGGATGTCTGGTACATACATATTTTGATCTAGGGGCCCACTTCTTTGCAAACGCTTATAAAGGGTCTTCAATGCTTTCTTGGCTTCTTTGTTACGTAAATGTATGTGAATGGAGGATAAAGAGGTAGCATCATTATTCAAAATCATCTTTAGGAGATCCCAACTTTGATGGAAAACTCGGGTATGTTGTAGAAGACAAAATGTATGTCTCTAAATCATATTCTTCCTCATACTTATCACATAATGGCTCACTACTGAAAAATTCAATATGGGCAGATTTTGAAACCTTCATTTCTTTGTTATTATAGCAGAGCTTGTAACATCCGTCAAATGCAACATATTTATAGATTTTTGTAACTTTATCGCAATTCCGACGTAAAAGTCCTAAGTGACCGTTGGTATTTTGACTTGATGAACATACTAAGGTGACCATTAGAGGGGAAAAACCTAGTTTCCAAAAAGTCACAATTGCGACATACATTTTCCTAAGCGATGGAAGAAGGCGTTCGGAAAACGTGGCAAAGGCGGCGTTAGTGGCAGAGGCGTTAGCGTGGCAATTCGACATCTGAAACTTCTGGTGAGAGGCGTTCCAGTGGAAAGCGTGGAAAGAGAGACGATAGCGATGGCAGAAGCGGCGTTAGCGTGGCAATTAGACATATAGCTTCACAAGCGTGGCAAGAGGCGTTCAGTGGAAAGCATTGGCAAAGAGAGGCGTTCGATTAAAGCGTGGCAAGGCCCGGCGTTAACATGGCAGAGCGGCGTTAGCATTGGCAGTTGCGACATCTGACTTCACAAGCGTGGCAGAGGCGTTCCGATGGAAAGAGTGGCAGACCGGCGTTAGCGTGGCGAGAATGATTAGCGTGGCAGGAAGCTGTCGGGCAGCATGAATTTTTTTTTATAGATTTCCTCTATTTTGCGACAATATGGACGATTTTGTCCATAGCATTCATAAATCACTTGTCGGAATTTTTTACAATATGTAGTAGTGACAATACACGGTATTTTTACATGGAAACCCAATCTTGGGGAGAAAACCATGGAACATTTTTTTCTTATATGTATTTTAAAGTACATTCATTGGAAGCACCAAATTCCTTTGTTCTCCAACGCAGGCTGGAAGGAGGCTCCAACCCCTATGTTTTGGTGCACCACAACCAAAGCAACAACTCCCCAATTCTTTGGCTCCAACTAGAAGGGCTACAATCCCTATCTTCTTCGGCTAAAAATGGAAGGTGGCTACAACAACCTATCATTTTTTCCGTCCAACCACCTAAAATGCCAAAGTGTAAAGCGCTGGCGAAAACATTGTCCGTTGTCCTTTGTGAAATCTACCGCACTATAATCTTATGTATCAATCACATGCGAACAACATGATCAACTTGTACCAATAACACGTAGTCAACACATGCCAATAACCTAGACAAACAGCCAATAATCTATACAAACATGTAAAAACAACGTGTACCAATAATATCCTCAACTGATCATATCTGATAACATAGATATCATGCTCAATATCACCAGAATATAACTCAAACCATGTGCTACTATATCTCTCTAGTCATGCCATACATATGTGAACAATCATAATCATGTACAATATACCCTCACATTAACTAGACACCAAGCCCTCTCACTATTATGTAGCCTCAAACTATACCAACAACTTGAGCAACACACCTCAACCCAAAGCCATCAACCATGTATGAAGAAATACAAGATATGCCTCACCACTCAAGCTAACAAGATGTGCCAATGATAAATATATTTTATACCAGCACTGTATTTCTGTTTATCTATCTCATATAGTATGTGCAATACAACCAACAACCTCTATAGGGAATATCCTCAATCTCCCATAACCATCTCTCATATAGAAAACAGCATCATCACGTAGAATATAGCATACCTTTTATCCTGTAGCTTGATATGTCATACCTGAACAATGTCACACTTCATATAACCTCACGCTTTCGACCTATACAGCACGAACCATGCCTCAACCCTCATTTTTGTTAGTGCCTCATGTGACACAGGCGAGGTTTCAAGTGGGGCCTCGCGTGACAGGCTTTATGCAACCCGGAGGGGTGCTTACATGAGGCAAATCTATTGGGTGACCTGCGGGGATGACCCTAACTAGGTTTTTTCACGATCTTTTCGCTATCCACTGTAGCCATGAAGGCATGGCCACTCTATCTTTTGAACATATACTTGTGCAAATTTAGATGTATCAATGAGTACATGAAATAAACCTTCATAATAATAGATATTGTCATGCTCAATGGGTGATAATAAAGAGACCCTTTCTCTTAACATTTATACTCTCCAAGTAAGCCTTTAGGGGTTATCTTCTATTTTACCCAAATTCCTTCTTTTGGGGATAACCCACTTTCAACTACTTTACCACTTGCAACCACTTCATAAATAGTAAACTCACCATACATTTACCCAAATAATTTTTCAAATTGTTTTCATATTGCAACAACTTAACCCATGATTAACTAGTTACAACCGCGTCGTGGAGCTTCTTCTAGGGCTTCTAGAATAATTGACTTATTTGACATTCTAGGGGATTCTAATGCAATTTCGCCGAGGGGTTTCTCCAACTTCACTAATCATATCTCCTCAGCTGCCGAGGAACTCATTGACCATACCACATATCCTCAGCGAATGACGTAATATCCATCTATGATAGTCTGCAAATTCATTAATATTCATTACATTATATCTCATATAAAGATGGTTTCCTTATCCACACTTGTGGGATACCAGAATTTGCTATCGGACTTCTTCAAGGGGTTGAAATCAGTGAAAACCAACCCAAATAATCAACAATATTCCCCTTTGGCATTGATGGAAACACTCTAATGAGCAAATGAATTCCATGGTTCTCATACTCCCCTTGTGACCATATTCCCCCCTAGAATCATGCATATGTGCTTCATTTCCATGTATTTGATTAATCTCACTTTGTGTTAAGCCTAAATAATGGCTCAATTTACCCCTTAATTGGGGCATATTACATTCCAAGCCAATGTTATTTTTATTTTATGTCAGCTTTAGTCCATTGAAGTTTGTAATTATGCCTCTTGAGGAATACCTATATACCAAAGGAGACATCTTCATTTAAGTGTCATAGAATTGTACATTTATGTGGGCATAGGAGGTTTCCCCTCGAAGAATCTTATTATCTTAATTTCTCTCTTTTCAAGGCATTGAGTACATATTCTCTGAGGTTTTCTATGCTATATTGATATTTGGTGCTTTAACATATGGTATCAGAGCTCAAAGGGCTTGGGGTTTTTTTGCTACATCTGAGATACCTTGGAATTTTTTTCTATAACTTTTTTCTACAAATTTTCAAAAGGAACGGTTTGGAGGATATTTATTAGACGTATCAAGTACGTTGGGTTAAAATTTCAATCCTGAGGCCTTATACTTTTTGGAGATATAGCCTGTGCAAGATAGGGTTCTGGAATCATCCCGAACTGAGTCATTGGAATTTCGCTATAGGTTTTTCTATGCTATATTGATATTTGGTTCTTAACATATGGTATCAGAGCTCAAGGTCTTGGGGTTTCGCTGCTACATCTGAGATACCTTGGAATTTTTTCTATAACTTTTTTTCTACAAATTTTCAAAAGGAACGGGTTGGAGGATATTTATTATACGTATCAAGTACGTTGGGTTAAAATTTCAGCTCCTGAGGCCTTATACTTTTGGAGATATAGCCTGTGCAAGATAGGGTTCTGGAATCATCCTGAACTGAGTCATTGCGGCATTTTCACTATAAAAAGTTTTTTGTAATGTTTCAAACCCTGAACTCTGGAGGCTATCCACATAAATTAGTAAGGTATATGTGGTAAACATTTCAGCTTTTGGGTCATATTACATTTGTATATACACTCTGTGGAAGATAGGGTATCTAACTAGTCCTATTGACTAGTCTCAAGAAGGTGTTCCAGGTAAAAAAATCATAACTTCTTCCTAGAGTATACAAATTGAGTCAGACTAGTTGCATTGGATAGTGGACAGTTTGTAGTATTTATGGTACGAGTTTAAGAATTTTGTATCAATTATTTTGTGTGGGGCACGTTATACAAGTGATATCTCCTGGAAAGGCCAAAAATCAGCAAGTTGTGGGGAAGTTATAGTAAATTCCACTTGGCACGTCCAATTTTGATCAAACTTGTGGCATTGCAGAGAAGAAATATCAGAGAACTACAAAAAAAGAAATTTTCATACCCATAAGAGACAAAACTTTGTAGATACAACAGAAGAAATATTGTCTAGCAAAACCACCTCAAAATCAAGGTTCAAAAGTGATACTTGGCCAACATGCCATCCAAAAAGGGAAATTCTACACCAAATAAGCCTCCAAAGAATCCAACATGGACTCTTGATGAAGGTGAAGAAATGGGTAGGGACATAAATGATTTACAAAAGAATACAGTAACAAAAGATGAACTACAAGAGATGATGGAGGGTTTAAAAGGCGAGATCATGGAAGGATTGAAAAAAATCCTAATAGAGAGGACACCTGAAAGTGAAAATGTATCCCATGAAATTCATGATGAGGACACAAGGAAGGTGAATCAAGAATGGAGAAACTCCAACTTTGGGTTGAAGACCAATCTTGTTCCTAAGATCGATATGAGGAAGTTTGATGGCAAGGACCCAATCACATGGATACTTTAGATGGAGCAATTCTTTGATCTACATAATGTGCCACATACACAAAAGGTATGAATTGCT
>SNQJ01S0306756.1:0-10115 GCA_010110895.2 Picea sitchensis | reverse complement strand
CTAAGATCCTTTGTCTTTGATCTAGCCGAGAGATTTATTTTACTTAGCCGCATGCGACATTGTACCCAATCATTTTCATAATACATTGTTGCAGTTGTTTTGTGTCTTTATCTTTTACGTACTTGCTTATATATTGTTAAACAACTGTAATCACATGCAAAATCACCACGCATGTTAAAAGCAATCATCAATAGAGGCATATATTCTGATCTGCAGAATTAGGGATATTACAGAGGAGCGCACAGGCGCAAGTGCATTCGGGGGGCGCAATCGAGCCAATGCGTGAGGGTTGCGGGAGGCAGCCACCATGTTGTAGAACCAGCAAACAACGTGCGGGGGGGGCGGCAGGGAGTCAACTAGCCAGAAAGCAGTCGCACGGGTGCAAGAGAAAAGGCAAGGGTCGGTGCGGTGCCAGCGTGGCACAGCCGCCAGCCAGCACGAGCTCAATCGTCAGTTAGGCCGCCACAGGGAAGACTGTAGGAGCCACCCAACAACACAGAGAGGCCGAGACAGTCGTTGGGAAGTGGGCAGACCAACCTCAGGTAGCGGACAGACAGCCCTGGGCATCCTCGAGCAGACCCAAAAAATAGTTAGGCAGCTGCAGAAGTCACCGAGCAACGGGTCCGGGCAATGGGCAGGGAGCGAGGGCAACGGACAAAGGTCCGGGCAGCCAACTAAGGAGGCAGATGGCAGTGACCAGCCTCAAATTTGCTTGAGTCATCACATTGCTTTGGAGCAAAGAAGGACTTTTGCTCAAGTGCTTGGGTCACGAAGAACTGTGACTCAAAGGGATCTTAAATGGGTGAAGAAGGAGTTTCATTCAGAGATCGGGGGATGACAGATCTATCAATTAGTGGCAGAGAACAAGGAGCAGGTAGCTCCGAAGGTTGAGATGCTCAGAGGGAGTCAGCCTTCAGGTTTAGGGGGGAAGGAGCATCCTTCCAAGTCTATCAAGGAGGAGTCATGGTACGAGATGACCATGCAGGATGCTCAGAAGCAGGAGGCTTCTAGGAGCATAGGAAGCAAGTCTTCAAAGACGGGTCCGAGCGAAATGGAAGGGATAGCTTTTGTTTCAGAGGGAGCAGCCAATCAGGTGGATTGGAGAGCAGCCATGGTAGCAGATCTAATAGCAGAGACAAAGCCACTTTCAGGTGGTGAAAGTACCTTCCTCGCTAGGAGGGAGTGTCAATGTTTGTAGCATCGGACAAGTACTTCAACGTTGGCTTATGTCTAGCACGTGGAAGTCGTCTAATGCCTCTCAGGGCTTAAGGAATTCACCTTAGTTAAGTGAGTAATTAAAGTGAATGACCTTTTAGAATTAATGGAGATAAAGTAAGTTAAATGCCTAAGCTTTTGGCATTAGTAACTTGAGTGACTTAAATTAGGTCCTAGCCATTGAATCTAAAAGTGAAGGTGAGATTAGATCTCAGCCTTTGATCACTTTGAAGATCTCGGGTTTTGGTTAGTGATTGATTTGGTCAAATCTCAAGATTATAAAAGGCAGCCTAAGTGAGAGGAGGAGACATAATGATGGTACACAAAGAGTGAGTAAACATTCAGGTGTGCATGGGTAGGGGCCGAGGAAAGGATGCAAAGGGGCAGCAAGGGATATAGCAGCCAACTAGCAAGATCAAAGGACTGATCTTGAGATTTGTAGGGCTTGGCTATTTGTTGATTTGTATTTCCTCTGAAGGGTCATTATCCCAGGACGGGAGCCCTGATTTTATAGCAATAAAATCATCGCAGATATGGTTTTCCCGCAAGGGTTTTTCTAGAGGTATTTACCCGAGATCATGTGTGCAAATGTGTTTGGCTTTCGTTTAATGCTTCCATTGAATTTATCATTAATAACCTAGCTGTACTATTATCCAGTAAATGTGTTTTGCTCGGAATTAATGGTCGAGTGCTAAGTTAAGAAAAAATTAACACTCTTGTGGTATCATAGCCCCTATAGGCGCTCAAGCTCAACTGCTCTCGATCTTCTTCTTTATTAACTGCAAAATAGAAACTTACATATTCACAGTACCATGGTATATCTATCCCATGGAATTAGTGTAGCAGAGTTATAAAATAACCATGCAAAGTATATAAGTATTTAATTACAAATAATTCTAGGAGTAAAAATTGGGATATTACATTAATTATTGAATCAGGTCCATCAATTCTCAATTCCTGACAAGATACTTATTTGAGGTTATGCACCACAATACTTGAAAGCAATTTATTCAAGATGCAATTAGATGCCCAAGGACCTATATGGAAAGACTAGCATTGGAGCTATGACAAGCCTTTCTTTTGCTATAACACTAAAATACTATACGAGAAGATTAGACCAAACACCACGTTACCACACAATCTAGCACCAAGTGTAACACCTTCACAAGGCAGACTAGTGGAATATGGAAAATGTTACCACTGTCACCTAGGCAACAAATTCCTTATTTTTAGTGAAGGAATAGTATCCAACACAAGGGAGGCTTCCCTAGTAACCTCCAAGAATCCCTAGGCAAGACACAATCAAGTCTAAGACCCCTTGGATTGACTACTCAAACTACCACCAATGAAAGGATAGGCAAAGTATTAATGAGGTGGTATGACAAGACAATTTTCAAATTTAAAGTAAAGAGGATCTAAGTCAAATTGATAGGTTTTCCAAGTCAAGTGTAGGCTTAATAGGATCCTAAAACACTAGAAATAAAGAAAAAGTCTAAAGCTATTGTGGAATTGTTTAAACAGAAATAAAATTACAGCAGCAAATAAATAGCCCTTTAACATGCAATAATTCAATAAATAAGAGGGCTAAAAGATGAGCTAAAATTGGGGTTTTAATTACAAACCAATTCAAAAAATTAAATAAGAGTAAACAGCCATAAAAACCCCAGACGTTTTGCCCTAGAAGGCTGTTATAACACTTCAGAAATATAAACTAGGGTTTCAGCAATGTGATTTAGGTCAATAGTATGCCTAAATACCCAAAACGGCTTAGTCTTTATGGCTGGAAATGAAAATTTTCTGCAATAGAACCCTAAATTTAACCCTAAAACAGTAAAAGAAAGTAATTTTCAGCATTAATGATTGACTATTGGGAGAAAAAGACTAGTGCCTACCATTTTTTGGGGGCATATGCAGTCAATTAAGGATCCCTTTGGAGAGAAATGTGTGGATTTTTTAAGGTAATACCTAGAGGTTGTCCACTACTAACCCTAGGAGATCCTCCTAAAATGATAACGGATAAATCAAGGGAAGGTCCTCCACTAGTCACCTTCCAAGGGTTTTGACAAGAAGGGTTTATTCAAGAATAATCCAAGAGAACGTTAAGCCAACACTAGAGAATAAGCATTACACTTAAATGCATTCATAAACATAACCACAAGATAAAAAGAGACCACTTACTCAATAAATCTTTCATCCATCAAAACCCTAGTTTCCAATGATCATTCAAGTAGTAGTAGAGAATCCACAAGCATTCCTCCAAAAAATTGCTCTAACTAACCATCCATAGCATTCTTCATGAGAGAGAACAAGTAGTGATAAATTGCCACAAGTAGCAATGATTTACAAGTGAGAAGTGTTTCTCTTATTTATATGAGAGATCTAGCACAAAAGTGAAACATTGCCATGAAAGGCTGCAATGTTTCATCTCAAAGAGGTGTCTCATGCCTCCAAGGGGTGTGACGTCTCATCAAAAGGTGCATATCATCATCAAGAAGCCCCAAACGTCACATCAAAATGCCCCATCATCATAAATGTGCAACGTCCCATCATAGAATAGAAACGTCCCATCATCAATGGAAAGGTGCCACGTCATCTCTCCAAGTCCAATGTCCTCAAGAGAAGATGGAACGATCTTGATCAAGTGGTGGAGACAGCCTCCATAGAAGTGTGCTTGTAGCCCCTCAATATCCTCCAAAGGATTCAAGTGTCAACCAAGCATGTGGTCATGTGCAATGCATCATCCAAGGAGGGGCTCATGTGGTCCAATGCATCATAAGGACCGGAGGCAAGGTACACAATCCAAACACAACATATAAAGTGAGTCATGTCAATACAAAAGCCATTAGATAGATCTCATAAATTATCCTCTTCAAACTTCACACTAGCTTACAAAGTTATACAATTTTCCAAGTCTAGGTATGGGAGGATCATTATTACCCCCTATTAGGTGTGCAAGTACCCAGGCCAAGAAGTATGCCCCAAAGAACCCATCAAGGAGAATGTGCAATGGTATGTGTTATGGATTGAGGTTTACTTCATGGAGTGGATGTTATTGACATGCAAGGCCATGTATAATAGTCATCCTCGTGAGTGCCTTTGTAGAGAGAGCGCTTAGGCAATAGGGTACCCTTTCCTCAGCACTGTGTCTTTCCAAACCCCTATTTGCCTTTTTCTTTATAGCTTTAACCTTTTTTGGCTTTTGACATTTGATTTGCTAAGTCCTTTTGTAAGATATGCATTCATTACATAGGCCTTGGGGCGATGGCCTCTTAGCGAGGGGGTAGAGCTCATGCTTCTTTCTCTCTTGGTTTTTAATACTCTACTTTTCATGTTTGTTTCTTTTCCCCGTATTTTGAATTAGGGCTTTTTCTCTTTCTATATCATTTTTTTTATAAAGTTGCATCAACCTCAGGCATTCAAGCCCCTTCTTCTCATGGGATTATGAAGCACAGAGCTTTTTGGGATACATGTAACAACCAGCCCAAAAGAAAGGACAACAAATAGGTCATAGATGGAATATATTATTCATGGTAAGGGATATGGACATGTTACCCCCATTAAGGCCCCTCGGTAGTACAACTTTGCCCAAAAGTGACAACACTTGATTAGAAGATGATGATGACCACCAAGGTGAGACAAGGAAAAAAGTATAAATTCAAAGCATCATGATTCATTATCCAATTCAACCCATGACCACCATTTTCATGCCCCAAGTATTGACATTATCACTCGATACGAGGTGTCAAAACAATCTACCTCAAATGTGTAATGCACCATGTCATCTGATGTTAGTGAATTGAGCATGTGATGGAAGGCATTTGTGGGCCATTGTCTGAGGAGAATCCGGAATGTCATCATCGGAACTATTGTCTGTAATGTGGATCATGGAGAAAAAATCTCCTCTAGTTACCCTAGAAGTGAGGGGGTAACCGACCCAAATAGCAAAAAGGCTCAATAGAAGATGGGAAATTCAAGATATTGAGGATATATGGATCAAAAGATGACAATTCATCTAGAATAATAAAGTAACCTTCAAGGTTAGGTTGCTTGGTTAGAAGACAATTAATCATATCTTGGTAGTAAATGTGGAAATTTCTCGGAATTCAAAATTCAATGCAAAATAGAAATTTCACCTTCAACCTAGAAGGTTTCTTGGATCTTAGCCTTGTGAATTTTTAGCCTTAGAGCTGCTGTAAAACAAGGTACATAACAACAACGGAAAGAGTACAATGTTTCACTTCCAAACAGCCCAAACTTCCAGGCAATTCAAGGAGAAAAGATATCAAACCAAAGGGATAAGTTTCAGCCCTTTTAGGGCAACTTATCAGCTAATAACCAAATCTATTTACAACAGAAATAACAGTACAACAGCGGTATGACAGAAGTAAAATCAGCCCCTTATATTCTTCACTTAGAAGTCAAATAACTTAACAATTGTCCTTTTACTTATGTCTAATCAGCAAGACCTATGCATAAAGAACATATATAGGCTGAAAATCAAATCTGGAAATTGCACAAGTTTTGGACAACTGGAAACTTCATCTTCTGGAGAAACTGAGGATCAAATTGCAAAGAAGAGCGGTTGGCCTTGCGTTCCTGAAAAATTGCAAAGACAATCACGTTTTATTCTTCTTCCCTAGGGTTCTTGGTCTCTGCTTTTTCATATGTATATGCTTGGTCTCCCTCTTCACTTACTCGACTATTTGTCTTGACGATGGATCCAGCTAGAGATCCAAAACATCGACAATCAAAATGATGATTGTGGACTTTCCGAGCGATTTTATTAACAACTCTCACCGCATAAACCTAAAATCAGTAATCACATCCCTATACGGAGGGGAAGTCTATAATGATATCCGTCTTCTGGAGAAACTAAGGATCAAATTGCAAAGAAGAGCGGTCGACCTTGCGTTCCTGAAAAATGGCAGAGACAATCACGTTTTATTCTTCTTCCCTAGGGTTCCTGGTCTCTGCTTTTTCATATTTATATCCTTGGTGTCCCTCTTCACTTACTCGACTATTTGTCCTGACGATGGATCCAACTAGAGATCTGAAACGTTGACAATCAAAATGATGACGGTGGACTTTCCGAGCGATTCTATTAACAACTCTCACCACATAAACCTAAAATCAGTAATTACGTCCATGTACGGAGGGGGAGTTTGTAATGATATACATCTTCTAGAGAAACTAAGGATCAAATTGCAAAAGAAGAGCAACTGACCTTGCGTTCCTGAAAAATTGCAGAGACAATCATGTTTTATTCTTCTTCCCCAGGGTTCCTGGTCTCTACTTTTTCATATTTATATGCTTGGTCTCCATCTTCACTTACTCGACTATTTGTCCTGACGATGGATCTAGCTAGAGATTCGAAATGTTGACAATCAAAATGACGACTGTGGAATTTCGAGCAATTCTATTAACAATTCTCACCACAGAAACCTAAAATCATTAATTCATTAATATGATCGAGATGAAGTACCTGTACATACCATAGCCTTCTCTCAAGGCTCACACAAATCCTCCCAACTCTTCAAACCTAGCTAGGGAAAATCAACAAAACCCTAGCAACCAAGAAGATCCAATATGCGAAAATCACTCCAACACATCTTCCAAGGCAAGACGACCTCTCCTCTTCTCCACAATTCCACCCTAGGGTTTTATCACAAACCCTAATCTCCAATCTCCAAGGAATAAACCTAACCCTAGACCTCCAAGATGCTCCAAGATACTCCAAGAAGACTAAGAAAACCTAGCAACTCAAGAGAGAGAGATCTAGCACATATGAAGACTCTAGAGTCTAAAGAGAGAGAAAGACTAGTACACACTCTTCTCTCGGTCACATCTCATCACAAGAGTGAATACAAGTGAGTGAATGAACCATTGTTTTTAAACTCAGACTTCAACTTGGTCACCTATCAATTCGAACTTCGACTTGGACTTGGATTGACTCGGACCGATCTGATTTCAGTGACTCAGTTCACTAAAAAATACATTAAATAATTAAATTTTAATGAAAAAAATTATTTAAAGATTCCAAACCATTGGAGACAAAATATGAAAAGTTTGTTCATCTATATACCATGTAAGGGTGTATATATCAAAATGGCACTAAGTGCAATACATATCAGCAACAAAATACATAATCAGTGAAGCTCTAAATGGCCTCTAAAGTCCATAAAACATGCTACAAGTACAAGCTACTGGTCTACTACATATCATTGATCAACATGATCAATCATCAAACTCATCGCCACTGCTAGAAATGGGATCATCTCAGAAGTATGCAGCCTTTGTGGAAATTATCTCAAAAGTCTGATTTTGGGTCTGTTCAAGTAGTAAACTACTTCAGAAACCAGCATGTTGATTTTAAGGGTATTATACCAACAGGTTTTTTAATCTAACCAGCAATTGGCAGCATGTTTCTCTTATGAGATAGCGCCCAGATCAATTTTTACACAAGCAGATTCATGGGCATTGTCATTAAACAATAAGATATGTGGGAAAGGACTGAGGCTATCATCATTTAGCAGTAAGATATGTGGGAAAAGACTATTGTAGGAGTCATTTTTAGCGAGTTTCCTATAGGACAAAGTCAGTGACACTCAATGATTACAGCTGTGAAGCACTTAGTTGAGGCAGGGTCCAATGTTTGAGAGGTCATAATTGATATCAGCAGCATACCCTTTATGGGAAGTACCTAGATTGAAGTTAGTGAGGATTTTATGAAGGTTTAGATATTAGGTTTTTTGTTTTTTATTAAAAAAATTGATTGTTTTAACCAAGAATCCACGTGGGTGGGGTCTTGTACCTACTCGGCCAAGTAGGTATGGACTCGGCCGAGTAGGGTCTACCAAACCGATCGAATCATTCTTTGACTCGGTCGGTTCAGTACCAAACCGGCCACCGAACCAATTAAATAGTTGAGTCAAATCAGTCAGCAATCAACTCGGCTGAGTTGACCAAGTTGATTTGACTCGGACCGATTTTAAAAACTATGGAATGAACATGAATGGAAAAACTCTCTCCTTCCTCTATTTATATTAGAGTTAAGGGAGGCCAGCAATATAATGTGGGCCTCAGCCTTTACAAGCAACCTAAAATGAGCACTTGTAGGCTAACACAAGTGAGATGCTACACTCTAAAGTATATGTGCCATGCTCCAAGTTGATGTAGCTACGTAAGGCAAGTCCATGCCTCCCCATCACAAGCCTCCATGAACTCCATCGATCCTCCTAAACAATGTACTCCACTAAGTCAATTGACCCTACAAGAATACTATTGAAGCCCCATGTGTCCCCAAGCCATCTCCAATCCTCCAAACTGGAATCCAAGCTGCCATATGCCAACTAGGCCCTAATGCACTCCTCCAAGTTGCACAACACTCCTCATCCCATGTTGGGCGTGTTGTCGCCTTATACACACTTGGGCTATCATGGAAGAGATCTTCAATCCACTTAGTGTGTCCTTAGGGGCAAGTCTCAAATCAAGGTGCTATCACCTAATCCTCGACTCCTCCGTCTAAGCCAACTCCTAGCGAAGCCAAGGGGGGTAGTCCCTATGAAAAGAATCTAAGGTTTTTAATCTATGAAAAGCAAAGTTATTCTAGGAGTTTATTTTGAAATCACAAGATTTAAAATAGCAGCATAAATGATTCAAAAGGATACACCCTGTGAAAAACTCATCAAATATTATTCATTCACCACATGCTTCAAAGGGAAATAACTTGAACCATTTGAAATAAAGATAAACTGACAAAAATAAATGAAAAGTAGACCAGTGCCAGAAAGTAAAATGTGATGTGATGAAAATGTCGCGTTTACTTTATCTTGAGAATTTTATTAAGGGATTTGGGAGTTTTAGCCAGTCTTTGAATCCGTGAAGTGGGGATTGAAGTTGGGGTCCCCAGTCTTTGTGTGAAAAAAGTGTATTTGGCCTCCTTGCTTGCTATTCGGCAATCTTATAGACGTGTCAATTGGGTGTGTCGTAGGTTCAAAAGAGGATAGAATCCCCCCTGACTTAACACACTCCACCCAGATGCAGAGGTCTTAGATGAATAGCACAGTAAGAAGATTTCCCTAATTAAACTAGCATGCGTTGCTCAGATCCGTTTATGGGTCTCCAAAGCCACCCGAAAGTAGCAGTGGGGTTGCATACACGGTTGAGCAACTTGGGTTTATTCCAATAATTGCAACAAAAATCGAACTAAGCTAACAACTAGTATTCTATGAAAGCAAAACTAAACTAAAGCTTTGTGATTGATTTCAGAACTTCAATTTAATGATGTGAATTAATGTTATCTTTTTTATGCAACTTTGAAACTAAAAAATAAACAAAAAACACGAGAAACAACCCCGAAGCAAAAAAGAGACAAACACCTGTTTACCCCCAGGGGCAGGGGAAACGAAGAAAAACGAGCTTTGTGGCTCGCAAACTTTATTATGCCTTCTACACTACTTTCTTTTTTTTGGCTTTGGATCCTTATAGAGACGGATCGATAATCTAAAGAAACTAAATACAAAAAGAAAGACTCTTTGAGCCTTGGATCTTCAAAGGGTTTGACTTGGGTGATGGATCTTCATCTTGGACTCCAAGAAAGAAGAGGAAATCACTCTTGTACTCTGATGGACCTTCTAGGACAGCAAAGAGAATTTGTTATTAGTGGCAGAAAATGAAATAAAATGTAAAACAAAAGAGGGATTTAACAAGTTTTTTCAAAGACAATTTTATTCTAAATAAAAGACAACTTTATTTGGTTTTCTAGAGGGTTTAGAGGACTCTTGATTGCTTGGCTGCCCCAAACTTGTCCAAGTTGGAAAGAGTTTATCTTTGGCTGTCCAACAACCTGAAAAAACAGCAAAGAGAAAACTCCAAAAGGTGCCTCAAATGGCTTAGGACAG
>SNQJ01S0306753.1:0-10115 GCA_010110895.2 Picea sitchensis | reverse complement strand
CTATTCGCACCCTAGCTATAGTGCAACCTGCGAGAATTGGTCATTCTCGCACCCTGCCTATATAGCAACCTGCGAACATCATTTTTTATAAGGTTTTTACATAGGAAAATGCAACTTCTTTCTCAGGAGAAGTTCTTCTCCCTTCTCTCTTTAGGAACTCAGGCCACTGTGACCCCTCTGAAGGCAACATATAGGTTTACATCATTAACGATCATAGGGATGACGAAAATAATGTGTAACAATTATATTTCCATGTAATAAAGGTCAATATTAATAAGGCCTAGCAATAAGGAAGAATAAGTCCAATGTAAGAAGACCTAATAGAAGCTTCCGCTTCTAGAAGGATCTTCCTCTAGATGGTTCTTTTTATAGACATATTTAGTATAAATAAGAGTCGAGGGTATGAGAACTTTTGTCTTGGATATTATTGTAATAGAGCTCTTCTTTGTTGGAGGTTGCCCCCTCGAAGAGGCAAGTGAACATTTCTCTCAGTAATCAAAGTGTTCTTTCTAGTATTATTCTGGCATCATTTTGGTATTATTGTGGTGTTGTTCTGGTTATATTGTCACTCATCTGCCATTTTAGCTATTTATTTATGTTTTGCATAGTTTTTATATTTGGTGGAACTTCGCCAAATCTGGCGCCTGACAGAACTATCAAAACCATTGCTAAAGTTAGCGGATCCTCCGGGTATTAATATATATATGTTACAACAAACACACCAAAAGGGGAAGACCGCGGGCTTAACCTCGGGACCTCCCCCTCTATCAATGCCTTAACACATGCTCCATTAACCATAAGGCTAATGACCTCTATCATTTACAAAGCTCACACTTTTTGTTTAAAAAGTGAATCCACCCAGTGTGCCAAGAGGCGGCACGTGAGGGTATAGACTGACATGCCTTACGAGGAAATTTATCAGCATTTATTGCAGGTTGCAGGGCATGAAAACTGAGATAGATTTTCTCTTGGGCCTGGGAGTGCCAGAGTCAGATTGAAGCATGGAGACAATCATTTTTGGCTAATTAGATGCCACAAATTCAGTGGTGCTGTCTGTTTTCTGATCTGAGCAAAAATTCTGCAGCTTGATTTCAGAATGAAGTATACTTATGTATTTTTCCAAATTCTTTTGCTGAGTTAATAAAAGGGCCTACCCATTTGAGAGAAGGACCCAAAGACGTAGTCCACCAGGGACGAACTCCGTTATCAAGTTTTTTTGTTCATATTTGATGCTTATGTCTCTTCATTATTGATTTTTTCCTTCTTTAATGGTGCACTTTAAATTATTCTCATTTAATGCAATTCTTTATAAGTCACTTCGATGAAAAGATTCCAGATCAGGTAGGGAAATCAAGCTCTACAGGCCCTATCGAAGATATCACCATATCAACTACCAGATCTAAGTCATAAGAGAATAATCTTACAGTGAGAGGCTCATCTTCATTGGAAGCTAAAGGCACGGGAGACAATGCCACATAATTTACCTGTGGCGGGTGCGATGCCATCTACATATAAGAACCATTCAGGGAGTTCATTGAGTTGGTAATCAAGTGAGTATAAACGAATGGAAGTTTATCAATAGTCACAATTATTCCATCGCGAGGGAAAAATATCACACGAAAAAGAGTGGACATGATAGCTTTCATGGCATAGACATAATCTTTCCCAAGGAGTAAATCGAAATCCAAGGGGTCTTGGACTACGATGATGTAAATAAAGACAGTTGTCCCTCCCAAAGTTACAAGAAATCGAGGAAGGGTCCCTAAAGGTTGATTGGTTCCTCTGTTAAAATCTAACAGATTCTGCGTAATTGACACAAGCTAAGGATAACCCAAACATTTCCAAGCAATAGAGGACAAAACACTAACGGATGCACCTTCATCTATCAATGTCTGAGGAACGCCCTAACCAAAAACCTATACTTTAATATTGAAAGGAATGTGATAGGGAAGACGAGGTCCAGTTAGCGCACCCCAATAAAAAAGGATGGCCTCATTACTTGGAGGGGGTTCCATGGAAGAAGGAGGAATGCCCCTCAACATGGTAGATTATGTATCAACGAGAAAAACATGGGAAATATCACGTTTAATTTCTAGCAGGAGAGTAGGATTGAGCGATGACAAGATTAGATCGACCACTTGGGTTGCATTCTCCAAGGGGAGAATGGGGTCGACGGATGGAAACATATCGACTGCTTAGGTTTCACTCTCTAACGGGATAGTGGGATCGATCGAGGCTGGGATTAGATTGACCACTTTGTTAATTGGTTCAACTAAGGATGTGACAAGATTGAATACCTGATCAACCAGACTGACTGATGGAGGGACCAGATTGATCATTTGAGCAACTACAGGTGGGTTGAGAGTACACCTGCGGAAAGCAGACGAAAGTTGAGGCTGAGAACTAGTCATGTCTTCCAGTAATTTTGAGGCTTCGCCCATTCGAGGGAAAAGGTGAGTTTGATGACTCCCTCTGCATAACCTACACAAGAACTTGACTCTACTTTTATTCTTCACAATGGTATCCTGACTAGTTGGCAGGAGGTCATCAACATGTTGTTTAGAGGCTGAAGACATGGGATGGCGAGGGCATGTAGACCATGCTTCTATAATTTTGGATAGACTAGGGAAATCCTTAAGAAGATGGCTACCCTTATAAATCCTGCAAGGGTACTTGGGATTACGGGTTGTTTGGGTGATCTTGTCATCATCAACACTCCCAACACGATTAACAGTAACTGGTTGTTCTCCAACATGTCTGGCAGTGGTTGGAAGTTTGGACCCTTGCTTATTTTTCTTCTTCTTAATATTCCTTTTCTTCTTCTTCTTATTCACCAGGTTACTAGCTTCAGAGATTTCACTCGGCGAAGAAGATGAAACAGAAGGAGACCTTGCAAGTGAAGAAGGAGAAGAAGATATTACTGGTGAAGAAGGTGAAGGATCAACATGAGGTTGATGTTCTTGGGGGAAGTGCTTACAAATGAAGCACTTGCTTCATTTGGGATTACTGGACTGGAAAACAACCATACCGGTAACCCAATTGTGAGACCTGGAAGGATCAAAGTAGCCATGTAAGGAGGACTAATGTTTCCGTAAGAAGGAAAACCAAAATATTCCCCTGGACCAGGGGTTGGTTCATTGGTCATTCCGGGAACTGATTCCATAAATACAGATCTAACTTAAGGTCTGTAAGGGAAAACAAACAACACACGCTAAAAATCTAGTAATCAAGCAAGCAAACAAAACCTTCTCACAATGAACACACTAGTTGGTGATGAAATCCAACGTCACGGGAACAATGTAAGAAGGGGATGAGATAGAGCAGGTGGAAAATTCACGTTCATGACCTTCTTAATGGACTTACACCTTGGTTAAAGCTTCCACACAATAAACATGGATTTACCTTCCAAGGATACTGAGTGAGTTTGGCCAACGTTGATTCCAGGTACAACAAAGACTTCCCCTTCACCGTCACGTCGTGTATTACCCTAAAGAGAAAGGCCACTAAGGTTACCAACTGCCACAATGATTCTCAGGTAAACAATCGACAATCCGATACACGTGTAAGGACAAGGTAACTAAGCCTGAAATTGACTTGAGAAGATCCGCAAAGGGTTGTTTTCTCAAGTGACCCCCAATAATACGCGTAACCGCTACACCGAGACCAAGAAAGCATGGTTAGTCACTTTTCTAGTCTCAATGCGACCTCGTGATTGACCCTTGTGTGAGAAGGGCTTCCCAGGACAAAATGTAAAAAGTGGATTTACCGCTCCCTAGCACAAGATTCTATGTTTGTTTACAACTTTGGAAAGTTATCCTTCACACCTATTCCAAAGCCCTACACCCTAAGCTAATGTAGGTTTTGTACTAGAAAATATAAAAATGTCTAATCAATTTTTATAAGCGCTTTATTTTAAGGCTGTTTTTACTCAAGAGGAAAATGGTGTGGAATAAATGATGTGTTGACTAACTCTAAACAATGAAAAGAAATGAGAATGCAAATATTTCACTTCGATGAAAGCTATAATACAAGACAAAGAACACGTTTATCATTCCCAGATGCACAATGTCCCAAAATTTTATTAAACTCATCAATATCAATATCTTCAGTAAATGAGCCAAAGAGACTGTACACCAATACATGATTCTTGGCCAAAAAATGCCAAAAACCATGCAATTTCGCTACTTCAAATGCAAGGATGCCCCCGATCTAATGCAAAGAAAGAAATTAAATTTTTTTGTTTTCAAAGATACAATAAAATAAATAGAGAGCTTCTTCAAAACAAAAACAACCCAAACAAATCCATAATCCAAAGTACACACTCTGGGCAAGAATCTCTGTAAGATAGATTAGGAAAAACTGAGTAGAAAAGGGAAAAAATCACCAAACAAGGAGATCAACGCTCCTATTTTCAAGAGTACAGAGCACTGTAGCACTCTGATATACACTATAGGGAAACACTGATTATAGATCAACGCTCTGATATACACTCTAGGGGAGCGCTACCCTTCCTAGAAACTTAGAACACAAGCTTAAAACTCAGAAAAATTCACCTAGAATTCCTAGAATTTTGTGAAATTGTCAATGAAGAGGGGATAAAGGAAATAGATCAATAAAAAATAAGAAAAATGATCTAAAAGGCGGGAAAAAGGTAGAGACAATCCAAGGAACAACAAATCAATGTCTGTCCCCAATATGGTCACCAATTTCTGTTCTAGGAAAATTCCTCTGCGGACAGGTGAATATCCTCTTGGATTCTAGACCCCTATCACCAAGACAAAAAGATGCTAACATTGGACACTAACATTCCTTTAAATGTAGTTAAACTAGTCAAAGGGAAAAGAGGAAGAAAGTATGATGTACCTTTTTTTGAAGCTTGTCCTCGCTTAATCCAAGTTGAACTTCATCCCCAAGCTCCTTAATGATATCTACAATCCAATAGACAATGAAGACAACACAGACTTCTTACTCTACCAAGATTAGATTAAACTAAATTTATCAACAATAGACAAGTATATGCAAACATACACAAACTTGAAGGAAATAGGCCAAGCATATATTAATGATAACATTACAAGGCACTTACAATCTATAGATGTAGTTGCAACAACCTCTCCAAGTCCACCTCGTCCAACCCTTGCATGATGCTCCCAAGATCATAGGTTTGATATCCAAAAGCTTCCTCCCAAGATCATAAGTTTGATACCTCAAATATTCCTTTTATTTTCCATGGAAATCCTTCATTATATAGGATTTGGAGGCTTAACCACCATGGAGAGGATCACTCATCATATCCACAAAAATGGGATCTCCAAGATATTTAGGGAGAAAACATCTCTTAAGGATTTTAGGGAGGAAATATCTGATCCGGATGATTTTCAACACGAAATGAGAGCAGAGATGTAATAAAGAAATGTATAGAGATATCTTGGATATCCAAGAATATAACATAAATGTATTAGAGATGCAACCATAAACACAATGATACAGTAATACACAATTTTCTATTAATGTGCGAAATGTATAGAACTGTAAAAATATAGAGTGAAAGACTCACTAGAATGGTGGCAGCTTATCTCTAAGAAGAGATGCAAAAGATAATTGCATTCGCAAGAAGATGATTTTACAATGAGGCTCCAAATTCATTTTTACATAAATAAAATCCAAAACCCTAACCTCGGAATATGAAAAGCCAACGGTTTTTTTGTGGACCCCATTTTGGGTAGTTTGGTGTATCAACTTCCAGGGGGTATAACTTTGGCATATGATATTCGTTTGGGGTGCATGATAGCTCGTTTGAAAGGTATCGTCAAGGAGATTCATTTTGGGGGATAAATTAGAGACTTTGGTAATAATTGAGAACCTCGATCCTGAAAAACCTTCATTTAGGCCCTTAAAATGGCCTCAGAAGTTAAAAACTGCTAGAAATAGTAAATTACCAAAATTGCCAGAAAACTGTTTTGAGCCAGTTGGAAAAGGTGGGTGGCCACCGATATCCACCTAGATAAATATATATCAAGGATTTTAAGGAGGAAATATTTCAATCCTCCATGAGATCCTCAACCTCCCCTAAAAAATAGGAAACCAAATGTGAGGTGGATTCTCACACTAAATTAATTTCCTTTTCATGAATATTAATAATTAATTCATGTGCACATGGTATTTTGACATTCATATAATATATTTCTCCTCCACATTGATTATGGATTGTGACATATGTTATTTTATGGTGTCAAGGTGTATGCAACACTGAGCAAGGTGCATATGACACTTTTATGACACTTGTGACACTTAGGGAGAGGTACCTAGGTGTGGAAATTTGATGTCTAACAAGGACCCCATCAGAAGCTTAGTCCACTATGATATTGACCTTACACCATCAAAAATGCTGTGGGTGACACTACTTTTGAGATCAAAATTCCCCCCTTCCTTGGATTGCACCCAATGTTTAATATGGACCTCCTTTGGCCATATTTTCCACCCTTATTGGACACCTCAGAGATAACAGAACAATTTACGCCGACAGAGCTCAACCCTTACTTCATGGAACATGAATCCAAAGATAATATAGTTGACACATAGGTCAAGGGTAATCGCCAAAAAAAGCTTCAACTTTATCATGTTGTCAAAGCGGGGCAACTCCTGCACCAAGGCAAGTGTCTCACCCGGGGATAAATTCAACAGAAATTTCCTCATCTGACGGGGGAACTCAACGCAATGGATACCATTGCTTCCTAAGGGGGAAGGATTTATTTAGGTGGATATCTGTGGCCACCCACCTTTTCCAATTGGATCACATACAAATTTCATCTTGGAAGTTTCAGTTTTCATCTTGGTAGTTTATTTTCTAACATTTCCGGTCCTAAATTTCTGGGGCAGTTTTGAGTCCCTAAACAACGTTTTGTTGGGCCCACCACAGTCACATCGAGGGATTGAGATTGAGTGTGATGGAAAAATATGTAGTCCTGGGATAGATTTTTCCAATGTTCTATTGTGCACCTAAAATGAAGATCGTATGCAAAAGTTACGACCCCGAGAAGTTGATGTACCAACTTACCCCATCGAGGCCCACATGACTTGTTGGCCCTCGACCAAGTTTTGGGGAAATTTTTGTCAGTTTTGGCCCACTATTGGACTTTGACACGTTGGTCGAAGAAGGAGCGCCCAGGTGAAGTTGATATCGCGGATCTCACCTATTTTGTGAGTTATGTGGACCCAGTAAGGGTTCCACTAGGGTTTTGTAATGGGTTTATGGGTTGTCGACCCATGGGTTTTTCGCATGTTTAGGACTTATTGTAAGGCTTTGTAAAGTATAAATAAAGGGGAATGTATTGTAGAAAAGGATAAGTGAATGTAGTTCTGTGTGGAACAATAGCTCATTATGTAGAGTGTATGTGGTCAAGGCTTTGTGCTCGACTGTGATTTTGTAGAAGGTGCTAAGTGATGTGATAAAGATTGTGGCTTTGTGTAGTTGACCTATTATTGAAAGGCAAAGAAGGAGGATCTAGGGATTAGTGCACAAATCTCTTGTCTTGTGCAAAGTTTGAATCTGTGGCTTAGTGCACATGAGTGACTGGATGTAAGACCTTAGCGAATAATAAAGAGGTGAAGCGATTTGTGGACGTAGCCCCACCCTGGGGTGAACTACGTGCATCTGGTGTCTCATGGTTTTCTTTGTGCAATGTTTTTTTGTTATGCATTTTCTTAGTTCTTAGATTATGATGTGTAATGAATATATATGTTGTGGCTTAAATACTTTTCTTATGTTAAAGAGTAAATGAATGCTAGATCTAACTCGTGGTGAAAAGTGCTAAGTGCTCAAGATATATAATCACTTGTTATTACTGCGCTAGATCTATCTTTGATTATGCCTTGCAATGTTAACAGGGTTAATAAACTAATGCATGTCACTTCCTAAGCGTTAACAAAATATTTTGTGAAGTGCCATTATCAAAGAATCATGTCCCAGCCTGGTTACAGACACCATCGTCTTGTAACCCCCTTGCTTCTACCTCAGGTGAGACTTCATCTGCTTCACAAGTGTTTCCGAAAGGGCCGATAGTCAAGGTTTTGTTGGTGCACTGTTAATCATTGAACCCTAGGTCTGCCCTTGTGCCAACGAATAGTTCCGTTGCTGGGACCTGGAACTGTGATTGCTGGGAACTGAAGAAAAGAAAAAGAGAAGCTCTGTGCATAGATCTGATGCTGAAGTGTGCAATACTCTATTTGACTTGCGAAGCTGTGTGACAAGAAAGTAACTTGTTTTGAAGAAAAGAGGTAAGATCCTAAAAGAGGTAAGCTTTGTGCTTTGGTAAGAGAAATATAAGTGAAATTTTTTGTTTCGAAAGCATGAATTTAAGTATGTTTAATAGATTCTGTCCTAGTCTGAAGGCTAGGGCGCAGTTGAAAGAAGGAGTTGATTTGAGTAAATTTAATGGAAATGAAGAAATATATGTTATTACTATGCATAGAAAGAGTTCATGGACTGATAAGTGGATGCAGGAACCTAGAAATAATTTTTGCAGATTGCAGGTCCAACACTATGATCCTCGAGGAAGTGCGCAGTACAGAAAAGATTGGGGAACATTTAGGAGAAAAAGAGGATTGACTTTGTGTTATAATTGCAGAAGGCCGAGACATCTTGCTAAGAAGTTCCCTGGAGTAGGCCCTCTTTGTCTTTGCTGTAATGTTGTTGGTCATGAGGTTGAGGATTGTCCAAGGATTATTTCTAAAGTTAAAGGGAGGGATATAAGATAAGAAAATTATGAAGAGAGCCAAGGGACTAAGGGTATTTTAGAAAGTCATAAAGAGAAAAGGTTAGAGGAAGTCCAGACTATGTTATTACAGTTGGAGGAAACGATGGATGTTCATAAAGATGTTAGTTTACTAGAAAGCCTAAAAGAAAAAAAATGTATAAGTGCAAGAATAGAAGACTTCGACATAGACCGTATAGTCTTGGATGAAGAAACACAAGTGAATATTATGACAGAAGAAACTTGGGAGGTTTTGGGAAAGCCTACTATGGTAACTTCTTTAGGAAGGATAGGCTTGTTTAAGGGAAATATTATAACCTTATGTGGAAGAGTAACTACTGTACCTATTATTGTTCATGGAACATCAACTGAAAAATAATTTGAAATCATTAGGTTTGTTAAGGACAACGCCCCTTTCCCACTTTTGTTAGGTAAGACTTGGATTGAGAAGGATCAAATCAGAAGGAAAGCAGAGGCAGAAGCTAGAGAAAAGAAAAAGCAAGAATTAACATATTTCATAGCTAGGAAAAAAGACCAACTAAGAGAAGAACGAGAGGATAAGTCGAAGCAATAGAGCAACATAACAACGCAGGAGGGATAGAAAGAAAATGAATTAGCTATGAAGGTTGAAAGAATGCAAGAAGGTTTGAAGGACCTATCTATCCAAGAAGAGAAGTGTGCCCACTCAGGAAGTGTTAAGAAAAGGGATATTAACTTCAGAATCTTTGAGGGTACCTCAACAATGCAAAGCCACTACTCTAGGGGAAGATAAGAATAAAAATGGAAAGAGGATTCCATAAATAGTTAAAGAGACTCAGATCACAAGAAATAAGGCAAGGAAGCTCAATAAAAAGAAGGCTAAGTTGGAAAATCTACAAGAAGTTACATAAACTAAATGGAAGACTTCACAGACTGGAACCTCACAGGAGGCAGGTTCACAGAATTTGAACCTCACTGGAACAACAGGACCACGCAGATTTGGAATTCTCCCTGGCGAAGTTATATGAACGTTGGAGGTGCCCCGACCATTAGAGTGACGTTCTAGAATGGTTAGGAAACACATTTATGGGTTTATGGACTGCTTTTGGACATTGAGACTGCGCCATAATGGATAGATTTACATTAATGGTGTTAGGATATTTAGACACTTAGGAGTTAGTAAGATCTACTTTGTCTATTGTGTCGTTAGGTAAAAGTGTGTTTTCTACTGTGTTTCTTTAGTATGAATTAGTATGCATTTGTAGTTAGGAAATCTGACAGTCATGATATGTTCCCGACATAGAGTGATCTGACGGTTCATACTCTCCTCGATCTTAACAACCATTGATCCGTGGATTAACACATGATTGGTCCATGATCTCT
>SNQJ01S0306752.1:0-10115 GCA_010110895.2 Picea sitchensis | reverse complement strand
TATTGTGCATGGTGTATTGTGGTGTATTGGTGTAACTCTTATACTATTGTTCATTGCTCATTGGATATAATTTAATGGTTTAAGTATAAGTTGAAAAAGGTTTTAAATTGTACTTGATGCTGATTCACCCCCCTCTCAGTATCAACAATGACTAAGGTTGTGATGCAGAAATTGGGACTTGATATCACCAGGACTTACAAGGATTTATACTCTTTCGATTCAAGTAAAGTTAAATGCATAGGTCTAATCAAATATTTGTGTATTAATTTGGCACAAATCCAATCCAAAAGAATGTGTTGATGGGGCCTAAATCCTCTGATTCAATAGCAAGAACCAAAACTGCCACCGAGGCCCAATTGGAATCTCCAGCGTTTGGAGTGGAATGGTTCTCCAGATCTTGCGATCTGACCAAATTATCGATGAGCTTTGTGTTTTTTGGTGAAGTCTCTTCCTTCTGTGAGGACAGTTCCTTTTCTGTATTTCTCTTGGGTGGAGCTGATACGAGAGAGAGGCAAGCCAGTATAAACCAACTTGAAAAATAACAGGACAAAGGTTTTAACTAGAGGGAAGAGGTCGAGCTTGGGATAACCCACTGCTCAAACATGCAGACAATGATTCTATGTTGCAGGGCCTAGTACTAATACATTAACCAAATGAGCATCCAATTACTGTCTGAGAAAGAAAAAAGAACTTATTTAACAGAAGAAAACACATAAGTAATCAAGATCATGGTAAGAAAAATAATTCATCTACCATAACATTCATCACATAGCAACACAATGATTTATTCTCATCATTAAAGAAAAGAACATCAAGACATTGAACCAAATAACTTGACAACATAATTAATTTCTCTTACTCATTTACTGCATCATTCATTGAACAGGAAAGGAAGTAATTCTTCTCCAACTCCAATCACATACATCTGATGAAAATAGCTTGTTTTTGGCCCAGAAGGACTTCTCAATTCACAATAGTTTCAAAATAATTATCAACAATAAAAAAAAAGGGGAGTTCTTACAACAACCATCGACCATTTACTCATCAGTTGATGTCTCTATTTATAATCTAAAAATCAACTATAATAAACAGATAAATACAATTTAGGCGAAAAAAAAATTGCCATGTAGAGTGGTCATCCAATAGTTTCTTTCAACGGTCCACCTAAGAGGCTTCTTGAAAAGGGTAGCTTCTTTCATATTCAGACTAGCTGATAAAAAAAATTTCATAGGTTTGAGCCCATGGGAACCTGTGTTGTTCCATAGGGGCAACATATGCTCCTTTGATGTCTATTGCATTTGCTTGGTATTTTACCAAACTGGATTTCAACAGTTGCAGCATGGCTCGAGCTCGGATCGGATGACCTGCAGATTGTTTCACTTGTCTTGGCGTCGCGTCAGAAATTTTTCTCATTCATTGGCCTATAGCAAGTTTTGTTTGGTGTGTATATTGAACATGTCACTTGGGTCGAGAAACTGATCGGGAGAGATACTCTCGGAGAAACCAAAATCCTTCATTGTGTCGGTGATCTAGCTACAACGTTCTTTTTGAGTCTTTCAGCGACGCCATCGGGTAAGCTTCGTTCAGCTAATCGAGGAATATTATTTCCTATAATCAAGACAAAAAGTGTTTATGATCCGAGCAACTTGTGATAAGACATAAATAAATATGATAAGACTAATACATACCTACGTAGCATGCTAATCTCATTCATTTCATACTTACTTGATATTCGTCGCTTCTTGGAATGACCTGTGATGACCTAGCCAAATACATCGCTCCTTTTGATTAAGATGAATCATATCAGCATGTCATGAAGTGGCAAATCAAGTACAATATTCGTGAGCGACATAAATCGTCATAGTGATTTTTTGACCTTTGGTGTTGAAAAAGAGACATCGAAGGTGAGCATGTGCGTGCATACTACCCAAAAGGTTGGATGCCATAAAAGGAAAGTAGTTAAATGCCTCCAAAACCTGTATTACCAAGCATGTAAAACATCATTCGTTAAATAGAGGGGGGCTTGGAAAAAGATCAGAAGGAATGTACCGAACGTTCTCTGTAACTTCGATCGGCGGTGATTACATGCTCTGGATTGCATCCATCAAATAGTTGTGGTGCATTAAGTCCTTAAACACCATGTCACAATGTGTGAGTGTGGTACATAAATGCTATGATTCGTTCCTTCATCTTTTCTATAAATTCTGGGAGTTCTGTGGGAAATCCTATGCTTACGTCGAGCTTATATTCTTTAGAATTCTAGTCTAGCAAATTTATCTTGGTGAAGTTTTGCATGGGCATCCTCTACCACTTGCGAACGAGTGGGCTACTACACTGCTGTGAAATGGGATCTCCTCTAGACATGGGACGGGGTCCACGGGGTATTTGTAGTGCTAGGTGTGAACCCCAGCATGCCTGGGATTCCTTTGGGTCAACTTCTCATATTTTTGAAAGCCCAATAAGAGGTGGAGGTTTTGGCTCATAAATGGTGTCGGCGTCCTCAACGGAGATTGAAGCTAAAAAGGGTGTGTCTAAGGAAGGTACACTTGTAAACGCACCTTCTCAAGAGCCGAAACCACGAAGAAAAGGGAGGCCTAGAAAGGATGCGTCCAGAAGGGAGGAGACCCGCCTTTCGACTGAGCCGATTGCATGTCTAGCTGTCGAGGAGCTTGTGGAACTTACTCGCTTGCTGGAGCTAGTTGGAATTATAAATAGAGGAGACGAGATCCCAAAGGGAAGGGGAAGAGCATCGGGTCCTTGCGTCGAGAGTTGCATTCGACAGTTAGAGAGGGATAAACTTGTGATAGCCAAGCTCTACCAAGAAAACAGAGAGCTAAGACATCAGTTGGTGGCAAAAGACCAGGGGACAACATCGCCACAGGGTCGTGCAGAGAGCACGGTTTGGCTTCAGCAGGGACTCCAGGAAGCCCAGGATACAATTGTGCAACTACTTGAGGCGCAACGTGCGGCGGAAGAGAGGGACACAGTGCCAGGTGCCAACAATGACCTGGGAAAAAGTTTGTATGTGAGAAAGACATGATGGGTGATTCTGTGCCTTACATCCTCTTGGGTGTCTCTATGGACAAAATTTCCCCTTTTGTTCTTTCATTATAAAGGTATTCTTGGTTTTGCGGTTACCAGGCTGGTTGGTCATGGCGTGGCTTATTTGTATGTAATCTAAACTCGGTGGGAACCTTTAATATTAAATATCGGAAGTATTTTGAATGTATTAAGATTTATTATGTGCAGTTAATCCATGTTCCTTATCACAAATTATTAGTTCGAGCACATTATTAAATCTCGCAATTGTTATTCTTGTACCAAGGTTTTGTTAATAAGTTTCTTCTTGTGAGATGTTCAATTTTAATTGATGTTCAAGCGGCATTATAAACCTTGGCCCATAAAACTAATTAATTATATAAAAAACAAACATCTGATGGTAGGTAAGCATCTTACTTGGGACTTCTCTCATGTAAACGTATCGGGGTTCAAAGGTTGGTGGTGACACTCTTACCTTTGCACGACACTTACTATCACGTGTTTCTACCCAAAACCGAATGAATCAATCTTCAACAAAAACCCTTCCCAAGGTTTGTTCATAGGAAATCAAATTTCATCAACCGACACCGATGAGGGTTGGTATTTGGCTGCTTTGACTCTCCAAACAGTCTTCACCACCATCATCTTTTGCTGATGTCGAAATTCTGCTATGAGTCGGGAAAAAATCTAGGTCGTCGATTCTTCGAGTAGTTGTCAAGTATTTTAGAGTTAAAATGATTCCTCATTGTATGTTCAAGATAAATTTTAATCAATTAAAACATGAAACATATAAGAGATGTGAAGGATTGGTTTCAAGCCGAGGTGAAAATGGTCAATAGTCAACTACAGGGTGGTACCCAAAAGGAAGTAGTCAAAGAAATTTTAGGGTGTGTTGAGCACTCAACATAATGCTAATGGACATTTTTGTTGCAGACATACCTCCAAAGTATGGCATGTTGTTGTCCCGATCATGGGGATCCAAATTATAGGGTACCCTACAACTGGACATGTCTTATGCCACCATCCCATTATTTGGTCAACAAAGAATATTATACAGGGAGACACTGATAAAATACATGGTCAATGTTGGCATAGGGGCAGACCCAGGGTTCAACGCTTAACAAAGCACAAACAAAACCCCGACTATTGGCCCTTTTAGCAACACCTGCGAGGCAGGTGAAGTCTCACCCGAGTAACAAGCATGGGGGGTTACAGGAAGCAAGTGTCTGTAACCAAGCTGGGAAACAGATATGTGAGAATAACACTTCGCAGGGTATTATGTTAATGGTTAGGAAGTGACATGCATTAGTTCATTAACCTCATGGACATCTCAAAACATAATATAAGATAGTTCTAGCACAGTAATAACAAAATATTATGCACCTTAAATACTTATCACTTAGCACTCTGAATCCGACCTAGCATTTTAACATAAGCAAAGCATTAAAGAAACATTTATATATCCATTACATATCTAATCTAAGAACTAAGCAAAACATAACAAAGATAATCAATGCACAAACCAAACAAGAAGACACCAGACATACGTGGTTCACCCGAGTGTGGGGCTAAGTCCACCAACCACTTTGCCTCTTTATTATTTGTCAATCTCTTACATTCAGTTACTCATGTGCACTAAGCCACAAATTCAAGCTTCGCACCAGACAAGAGATATGCACACTCAGCACCAGATCCTCCCAAAAATTAGATCAAGGCACCGAGATAACTCTCTATCAAGCACAAAGACTTGATGCACATACATTCTCTTGCACAAAGAAACTCAAACTGCTTGCACTTAGCTAGCTCCAAACCCCTTTTACAATACAATATTCTTTATTTATACTTTTATAAATCCTTACAATAAGGCCTAAACATGGGAAAACCCCATGGGTCGACATCCCATAACCCATTACAAAAACCCTAAAGAACCCCTTACTAGGTCCACATAGCTCGCAAAATAAGTGAGATCTGTGTTCTCAACTCCGCCTGGGCACTCCTTGCTCGACCAAATTTGTGTCAAAGTCCAAAAGTGGGCCAAATATAACCAAGGTTTCCTCAAAAATTGGTTGAGGGCCAATATGCCCCCAACACTCACCTATGAATCGTCCTGAGTCACTCAGGTGTGGACACCAGTGCTTCGAAGGCCTTGAGCTTAACTCGAGCTGCCTTGACTTGCTGCTTCACCTAAGCCTCCTGCTCAACGAACTCCAGTATCGTCTGCTCTGTAACAGTCCCTTCCAAGCTTTGTTCTACTATTGCAACCACTTGATCCAATTGCGAGCCCTATCCATCAATCTCTTTGAATACCTTGTAGGCTTCATCCTACATAGGTTGTAGCTTCTGCATCACTTCCATTAACCTACCCTAGAGGGTAGTGATATATTGTTGTATTGTGCATTTCTCCTGGGATATCTTCATTCTTTCTACCACAGTGAGCAGCTTCATCTGTGCCTGCATGGAAAATGCCCACTGCTATGCCTCCTGTAATTGCGCTTCCAACTTCCTTAGCTCTGGATACTCGACGAGGCGTTCATATGTCTTTGCTCTTATATCACTTAGTTGTTTTCATTCTGAAGAGAGGGTTCTTATCCTTCTTAGTGTGCTCTTAGCGGTCTCCTCCCTCTGGTCATGCACCTACCGTGGGGTGCTCGATACTGTTTGGGCCTCCAAATCTGTTATCCTAGCCTGAATCTGCTGGATGGTCTCAACGAGATTCACTACTTGAAATTCAACCAGATCCTGGTCCTCCTGTACCAAGCCTAGTATAGAGAAGCATGCTTTACTCACCACTTCTTTGACCATGGCCCACTGTGTGAGCAACTTGTCCTCTTCTCTCTATAGCTATGCTTTTTCCTCCTAGAGCTTCACCTGAAGCTTTAATTTCTCTCTTTCCAGGGCTACTACATTGTCCTGCATTTCTCTTAATTGTTATATTAATTCATGTTTCTCCTACTTCAAGGCTTCTGTAGCCTTCTCCTTCTCTTTTTGGACTCTCTGGAATTGGGATTCTGTTACATACGCGAGTCTTCTCAGTTGGGTTGGTTCATCTCCCAGTTCTGCAGCCTGTGATGAAGAAGGGTTAAAAATAGAAATAACAATCATCATAGTAGATCCTTCATAGCTATCACTTGTGACCTACCTGAAACAAGGGTTAAAATTAATAAATACAATAATAAGAAATGACAGAAACAATCTTCTAGTGTTGTGATCAATTATTCCTCCATGGTAACCTAGAAACAAAACAAGAAGTTTTTCCTAGAGGAGATGTTAGTTATATATAGTAAATGATTACAATAAGCATTTATCTCAATAATGCTCACATGCTACCAAGTATTCAATAATAACAATTTTCAAGTATTGTTATCACAAGTATAGTGTTTACTTGTAATATGGCAGTTATCAAACTTGATATGTGAAAAATTTGAATCTTATCAACTTAATCAATCAAACTTGGAACCTTGAGTCTTGTCCTCAAGAATGAGTGTTGTTTCTTTTCTTTTGAGTCTCCTTCACTCAATATGAAAAGTATTTTCTTCAACCTTTCCTTTGTACTAAGATAATATGCTTTCTTGACAGAAATATGAGTTAGAGAATAAACTCTATAATCTCAACATTAATCAATCTAATACTTTGACTTTAATTTTGACCAATGATTATTATGATAGTCATAACTTCAATAGATCAAAATACAACCTAGATGTTCATAACAACATAATAATTACATAACAAATGAGGCATATCAAATTAATCAAACCGAGGGTGCATTGTTTCTCTGAATGTGTTGGATCTGAGATCCTTTTGGATCTACGATTGTTGTTTAGAAAACAAATCATTTCTCCTAAAAATACCCTTTAGAATAGTGATATAATTTAAACATATGTAAGTTCATACCTTTGATAGTATCGACAAATAGTATCACCATCCAACAACAATGGTAAGAAAGAACGAACTTTAAAACTTCAAAGGTGTTGCAGCTTGTAATCTAAAGGTGGTTGGAGATTTGCTAGGGTAAGGAGCACTAGGAAAATAAAAATAAGTCCCAACACTTCAAAAAAAAAAACTTTCACTGTAACTGGTGTTGGCATTGCAACTTGTGTGGGCATGATGAGCCTTGAACTTGAATTTCCTATGGAACTACGGGAGGATCTTCCTTTGGAACAACGAGAGGAATTATTGTAGGTCATGGTCGTAGTTGGGTCAAGATGGAGCTACTGGACACTGTACAACAGGGGATAGCATGGTTCAAAAAGTGGACAGGGAGAGAGTAGATGCAAGGGGAGAAGAGGAAAGATGAAGCGACCACCTTATCACTGCAATGGAGAATCAAGCCCATAATGAACGAGGTCCATGTCTATAGAAGCCATAAAAAACATTTTAAGCAATAATTAAAAAGTGTTTAACCAATTGGAACAATACATAGAAGATTAGCATGGCCCTTACACAAGGAGGACACACACAAATTGAGAAATTAACCAACTTCTTTTATAGCCTGTGTTTCCTCCTAAGGGGCCACAAGTTCAAATCCAGAGGAGGGTAGGGTAGGGTATGTATACATCTGTATACATAGTTTTTCCCAAAAAAATTATGTATAAGGCTAATTTGTCATGGTTTTTCCCAAAAAATGATTCGTTATTCTAAAATTGATTCACCCAAATTCTAAAGGATAAAATTATTTTACCTTAAAAATCGCCAAAATTTTAAACAAACTATTATAAATTTGAATATTTTTACATAAATATCGCCAAACATTTATAGTTGGCATATGAAGGATTAGTAAGTTTTTCCATGGTTTCTACATCTTAAAATAAATTTCCATCCTTAAAATCATCCCGAGCTATCTGCTAGATCAATATTGGAGGTCACCATTGAATTCCCTTCTGGTCTCAAGGAAAAATCCATATCCCAGTCCTTCTGACTGGGTTCCTCCTCTGTCACTGAAACAGGGGAATCTTCCCATGAGATTTCACATCTCCTAGAAGTCTTGGAAGCTATGATATAGTCTTCTCAGCTCATGGCATTTGTCTGTCTGGAAGGCATCTATTTTTCCCATTTGATCCTCTTCAAGATCAGGATTACTCTGAGTCTCCATGCTTCCTCTAAATCTTGATTCCCTCTGAGTCTATATAATCTTCAGAGCCATCTTCTCCCTCTGATATGGCTCATCAACGTTATATGTATTTGCATCCTGCAAAGTGTCCTGGGACCATGTTGGTCTCTTCCTAGTTTATGTATTTATTTTTGGTAGACCCTTCTCACTCTACTAACTCTTCCTGATGATCTAAACAGTGATCGAATGCACTAAAGGGATTGGTTATTTCATCTTTGGAGCCATTTTCTCCTCATGATCTGTCTCCATATGGGATGTTCTGTGTCTATAAAAAGTATCTTCTTCTTCTTCTTCTTCGGTACATGGATGTATATGGTCATGTATACAAATTGGATAGTCTGCTCCATGTCTCATCTAATATGTTGCCTCATGAAATTTTCACTATAACTCCTTCAGGGTTATCACATGTGACCTTCCTGGAAAAAGAACAACAAGGGAGAAACAATAGACAAGAATAATACTTTTAATAATAATAAAAACAATAGCAAGAACAATCGTCACAGTAGCTCCTTCAGAACTATCACTTGTGACTTTCTTGAAAAAATGGTCAAAAGTAAGAAATACAATAACAGAAAATGAGAGCAACACTCTTCTAGTGTTGTGATCAATCATTCCTCCATGGTAGCCTGGAAACAAAACAAGAAGTTTCTCCTAGAGGAGATGTTAGTTATATCTAGTAAATGATTACAGTAAGCATTTATCTCAATAGTACTCACATGCTACCAAGTATTCAATAATAACACTTTTCAAGGATTGATATCACAACTATAGTGTTTACTTGTAATGTGGTAGTTATCAAACTCGATATGTGCAAATTTGAATCTTATCAACTTAATCAATCAAACCTGGAACCTAGAGTCTTTTCCTCAAGAATGAGTGTTGTTTCTTTTCTTTCAATTCTCCTTCACTCAAGATGAAAAGTATTTTCCTCTACATGTCCTTTGTACTAAGATACTATCCTTTCTTGACAGAAACCTAAGTTAGAGAATAAACTTTATAATTGTTAGGACCACACTATGCACCTTTTTGCTTATACTTTTTGCCATTATTATACCCTTGAGTACCTATATTTGAACCTATACTATCACTTTGTCTGATCATTTCAAAGGTATACAACATCCTTTCTCATTACTATATGCTTAATCTGTTTTGCATAATATTTTACATCACTTTTGTACGTAACCATTGATTAGAAATACATAAGTGTCCAAAACTGCAGATTTGCATTTCAAAGCCTATTGCTGAAACACAGAACCGATGCTGAAACACAGAGCTGCTACACAGTCCGAGATCGCAGATGCCGAAACATGGAGCTGCTACACAGTCAGAGATCGCAAGATGCTGAAACACGGAGCGATCACACAGTCCAGAGTTGCAGATGCTGAGACACAGAAGGAACTGCCAGAACCGACGATGCTGAAACACAAGGAAGACGCCACAGTCAGCAGTCAACAGTCAGAGCACAATTCACGTGGCTGAAACAGCCGGCGAATTGCGATGCTGAAACAACACCAACAACGATGAGAAGAAGCTGTTACACCAGTCGTAACAGCAATACCTCGCTCGGTTCCTGTAAAAGCATTTGGTTGCGTGAAATCAGGACATCCTAGGCTGATTTAGAAAGAAGATCCGATCTAGGATAGGATTGATATGTATTGTAATGATTGTATCGAAGGGATTTCCTCTTTAAATGAGAGGAAATCATCATTCGAGAGAGGCAAGTTTTTGATGTATTGAAGCAACTCCAGAGAAGCGGGACGTGTTCTATTATTTCAATTTGTAACGTGATATTTCGACAGATGAATATAAGACTGCTTTGATTATTCGTCTCTAAGCTTTCTCGTTCTAGGGGAATCTTGTGAGAAGGGAGGGCCCACCTTCATCACAAGATTCACCCATTAGTTAGAAGTGTGTTAGTATAATTTTTGTTCATGCTTTGTTTATTGTCGTTTGCTGAAACATTGTTTTA
>SNQJ01S0306751.1:0-10162 GCA_010110895.2 Picea sitchensis | reverse complement strand
ATACCACAATTTGTTACTTGATTTGTAACCGGGTTTAAATATATTTAAGTTTGAACTAAGTGTTGAATGGCGAGGGGTCGGGCCGGGGCTTGGCCCCGGCCCGCGGTTCCATTATATAGCCATGTAACCATATGCACGGAGTAAAAAATGCGCGCAATTTTTTTTGAACGGTTATGGTTTGTATTGTGGTTATATCCGGTTGCAAATGGATTACAAACGGTTATAATGAATAGCCCACGGTTCTGTCCATATACAATGTGATCGGGAGCTAGCAGGGGTGGCCCGCGCTTAGCCCTTTGGGCTAGCGCGTGGTCACATGACGCCATGTGACCTTACCAAAGGGGGCGCGCCCAAGACTAAGGGGATAAAGCCCGTATATAACCAATTATATAGTTAAAAGTGGGTTTTTTAACCACTTTTGGATTTTTTAAATGTAATTAATCCATTTTTAATGTAATTGGGAGTTATTGGGTGGTTTTTGAGCCTAAATTCTTAGAGGAAGTTGGAGATAGGAAACTACTTTCCCAACTATTTAACCAAGGCTTGTTTGAGGCCATAGGGACAGCTTTTGAGAGCATTTAGAGTAGAGATGCTGAGGAGAAGCCAAGTCAAAGCTAGTTTGAGGCAGGGAAGCCGTTGAGGAGGAGATGCTGTCAGACCATTTCTGAGAGCTCTGGACGTCCGTTTCGTGTGCCGTTTGTTGTGCATGGTTCTAGAAATCTGGGCGAACATGACCAGATCAGTCTTGAAGCCATTCGGCATTGTAATGATGTAATATTGAGCTTTCAAACAGAAATAAAGAAGCCTCCCCCATAGAGAAAAGGCCTAGAGACGTAGGCAAAGTTGTGCCGAACTCCGTTATCAACCTGCGTATTATGGTTTGTTGTTTTTCATTGCATTTCAGATCTGTATAGATTTATATGGCTTTATAATTCCTTTTCTTTTCTCATTCTTTCGTTAAGTTTCTCAATGGTTAATTAATGCATGCAAATAAAAACTCAACCATAAGTCATTCGAAAAATCCTAACGGATCATCAAGATACAAGATATAACACTTATCATAAAAACACCAGGTGTGATGCAACTACTGAGAGGGGTGCTCATTTCCACCCAACCGTAGGCTCAACGATTCTGAATGGATTTACCACTAGCCACCCCCGAGCTTAGACCACGATGCATTGAGACTGAGTCTCTGTTCGTCAGAAGTCGAGAACGAAGGTTACTCTCCTTCTTCTCTGCTCATCAATCACTCTGTATATTTTTCCAGAGTTCTTCCGATTTCTCCCCTCTTGCGATCTCTATTGCGTTTGACCCCCCCCTCCCACACCTCTTTCCTGCCTTTTCTTTCCCAGCGACGTTGTGTGTGGCACACAATTCCCCACGGTGGTCAGGTCTGAGGCTTCCACGGATGGGCGGTTCATCCCCATCCCTCAATAACTCATGAGGAGTCTCTTCACCTACCAACCTGGCGAGTAATTCATTTCAGGGCCAGCGAGCTGCTCTTGGTTCTCCGGGCTAGTGAAGACCAAATACGGTTTGGTTCGGTGGAAGTTAACGACACCATTCCAAGTGCCTTCCACCACCTTTCTTCAGCTATCGTGGTCTCTTTGTCAGCACATCCCCCTCTCAGTAGTCCTGTAACATATATTCATGACATTATTTACATTCATCGACCTTTTACTAAGGTCCATTCAAATCACACATTCACATCTTTGAGTTTTCCATAGTTCTTGGCCAATATAGTTATTTTTACAAACTGGGGGAAACATGGTGTTACAATATGCCATTTTTTCTATAACTCCTTTTCTGAGAGGTTCCAAGTAGTGACACTCGGAGAAATTGCATAAAACACATTGAAGAACATTTTGTACTATTTTCAGTCCTTTATTCATTATAGTTACACAGTTATTATTATTTCAAGTTAGGGTTGTTGACTAATCCAAAACTAGTCACATGAGACTAAAGTAAAGTTTGATGAAAATGCTAGTCTCTTGTTGTTAAAGTTAAGGAATGTTTGCAGTTTGAGGTACAGGTTGGTGCATGGTTGATGCACTTGTTTATGGTACAAGTTGATTACAGGTTGTTTGGTATAGGTTGGTGCATGGTTGATGCACTTGTTTATGGTACATGTTGATTACATGTTGAGGTATAGGTTGTTGCATGGTTCAGGTTATTGGTACAGGTTGTTTGGTGCAGGTTGATTGGTACAGGTTTAAAACAATATATCTCACAGTGATAGTGTGATAGTGGTTCCATCATTGTACTTATACGTCAGGAAAGTTGGATGAGGCAAGGACATGTGGTTATAGCCACCTTCCGATTGTAGCCAAAGAACATAGGGGGTTGTAGCCTCCTTTTGGTTGTAGCCAAATAATTGGGGAGTTGAATCTTCCCTCAGGATGTAGCCCGAGAAACTAGGGGGTTGGAGCCTCCTTCCAGTTGCAACTGAAAACAAAGTAAGTTGGTGCTTCCAATGAATGTAATTCTTCAAGACATATAAGAAAAAACATTCAGTGGTTTTCTCCTGCTTTGGGTTTCCATGTAAAAACATTGGTGTACTGTGTATGTGTATGATTGTTCATTTGTTCATTGTTTATTTACTCCACAAGTATTGGATCATAATTCTACATTGATATAACACTTGCATTATATGGTTAAACAAGATTAAATTTGTCTATTACTGATTCAAACCTCCTCTCAGTAATCCAACACATTTCTCATCATGCCATGTTTTCGTGCAATTTTATGCATTTTTCCCTTTATGCATTATTTTTGCATTTATAAGGTAAATTTTAGCCTTTACACACACTAGAGGGTTTTAGGTTTAAAAATGAACAAATAAAGTATTATTAGATGTAAAATGATAAAATACAAACTCCACTATTTGAACCACTCAATTTGGAGGTCATATGAGTCTTAGGCGTGCATTTTATAGTAATACGGTTTTACCCTCCATTTTACAAAAGGTTTTGAATCTTGGTTCAAGGTAGAAGTCCTTAGTATTTTTAAAATGCACTCCAGATGAAATATATAGATTTGGGATGTCATTAACTTCACCCCAAATATTATATCAATAAATTTGGAGCTATATAGAAGCATGGGCATGCATTTCCATTAGGTCAATTTCTAATGTTTTGGTCCCTCAATTTACAAGGTAGACTTTGCCTCTTTTACACAACAACCACTTTTATTTTTGCAAATAAAAATAAAAATATGTAGACAAGTGTAAAATTATCTAAGACACCCTTAGAAACTCAAATCATTCAAATTGAAGGTGTGTAAATACCCGGGCGTGCACTTTTGTGAAGCCAGATGTGCATTTATGCACAAATACAAAAATTATAGTTTAAAAGCAAAACAAGTATTTTTCTCATTCAGGTATTGAATTTTAGTCTTTCCAGGTCTTGTACATGTTGTTTTTTCTGTTATTTATTTAATTATTAATATTTTGTCATATAACCTTGTATTTTATGATGATTTCAGTAGGTCTTTGCAATGGAAATGCAACTAACAACTAACCTATGTGTGATGTGGTTGTACAAGCTCCTGCCTCATCAAGCTCAAGGACCCATGTAGTTAGTACTCATTTTCCCATTTTAGTTAGTGTGTGTGCATAGTTTCCAAAGTGTCATGTATATTTCAACCCTTTACTAAATTATGGGCACATATCACCCTAGTATGCATTCTTTAGGGTTTACAACAAATCCACAGTCCTGTAAATTGTAACTTGTTAATTAACAACGCCATACATGGATTTTTCTTCCTAGGGAATGCATTTATTATCATGCCCTGTTTTCATGCATTTTTTTTGCATTTACAAGGCAAATTTTAGCCTTTATGCACACTAGTGGGTTTTAGGTTTCAAATTGCACAACTAAAGTATGAATAGATGTAAAATGAGAAAATACAAACTACACAATTTGGAGGTCATATGAGTCTTAGGCATGCATTTTACAGTAAGATGGTTTTATCCTCATGTTGTGCCAGAAACTACAACCCTCCATTTTCTTGTAATCAACTTGCAAAACACCTCCAAGAAAATTGATCCCCTTTACTTTTTGGCTTTGAAAAATCTTTGACTTGTATCTTATTGATAGTTCCTTCTCCCATTCCAAGCATGCTCTTCAAGCATTTTATAAACTCAATATTTGATTCAAGGACATATACCATGTTAATGAATATTGAGAATCCCTCAGGGTCAATTTTGGAAAGAGAGAAGAACTTGTGTGTGCTGTTGTTTTGCTATGAACTGTTTCAATTGGAATGTATTTTGTTTACATGGACTGTAAGGACAATTTTTTATTATAGACTAATTTAATGCATTCAATGTCATTTTTGTAGTATTGCTATTCTTTCTTATATTTATAAGTCTCGAGTTCATGGGTTGTTATGTATGCAAAAGTATAATTTGGAAATTTATGGTTATATGTATGTATGCATGTGTCTCTAACTTTTCACCTTTATTTCAACTATCTGGGTGAGGTTTCTGGCAGAATTTAGTTTCATTACAACTCATTTTAGTTACTTTATTTTTCTCCTATATAGGATAGGATATGATATATTAGTAGTAGATTATATTTCTTTCCATACATAGTCTTCATCTACATCTTTGCATTGCATAACCATCCATCTTCACCCTCATAACCAACAATGGTATCAGGGCCACATTCCAAATGGGTCTCCTAAAACAAATGGTGCATAGTTTAATTGGGACTGTGCATCAGGGAGTACCCCTTAGTATTGCAGGGTGATTTCAACCTCGTCAACACCTCCATTTTACAAAATGTCTTGAATTTGGGTTTAAGGTAGAAGTCCTTAGTATTTTAAAAATGCACTCCGAATAAAATATATAGAATTGGAATGTTATTAAATTCACCCCAAATATTAGATCACTAAATTTGGAGCTATATAAAAGCATGGGCGTGCATTTACATTAGGTAAATTTCTACTGTTTTGGTCTCTCAATTTACAAGGTAGACTTTGCCTCTTTTACACAAAAACCACTTTTATGTTTTCAAATGAAAATATAAATATGTAGACATGTGTAAAATTATCTAAGACACCCTCAGAAACTCGAATCATTCAAATTGCAGGTGTATAAAGACACGAGTGTGCATTTTTGTGAAGCTTGGCGTGCATTTATGCACAAATACATAGATCACAGTTTAAACAAAAACAAGTGTTTTCTCATTCAAGCATTGCATTTTAGTCTTTCTAGGTTTCATGCATGTTGATTTGTCTGTTTATTTATTAATATTTAGTCATATAACCTTGTAATTTTCTGATGATTTCGGCAGGTCTTTGCAATGGAAATGCAACAAAAAACTAGCCTATGTGTGATGTGGCTATATAGGTTCCTACCTCATCGAGTTCATGGAACCAGGTATTCAGTACTCATTTTTCCATTTAGTTAGTGTGTGTGCACAATTGCCAAAGATTCATGTATATTTCAACCCTTTACTAAATTATGGGCACAAATCACCCAAGTATGCATTCTTTAGGGTTTACAAAAAATCCACAGTCATGTAACTTGTAACTTGTAACTTGTAAATTAATAACACTGTACATGGATTTTTCTTCCTAGGGCGTGCATTTCTCATCATGCCACATTTTCATGTATTTTGATGCATTTTTCCCTTTATGCATTTTCTTGCATTTATAAGGAAATTTTTAGTGTTTATGCACGCCATACAATTTTTGGTTTCAAAATGAGCAAATAAAGTATTAATAGATTTAAAATGATAAAATACAAACTCCACAATTCAAACCACTCAATTTGGAGGTCATATAAGTCTTAGGCGTGCACTTTACATTAAGACCGATTTACCCTCCATTTTACAAAAAGTGTGGAATCTCGGTGCAAGGTAGAAGTCCTTAGTCATTTTAAAATGCACTCCGTATGATATATATAGATTTAGAATGTTATTAAATTCACCCCAAAAATTAGATAACTAAATTTTGAGCTATATAGAAGCATCGACGTGCATTTCCATTAGGTCACTTTCTACTGTTTTGGTCTTTCAATTTACAAGGTAGAATTTGCCCCTTTTACACAACAACCACATTTATGTTTGCAAATACAAATCTAAATATGTAGAAATGTGTAAAATTATCTAAGMCACCTTCAAAAACTTGAACCACTCAAATTGCAGGTGTGTTAAGACCTAGGCGTGCATTTTAGTGAAGACTAGTRTSCATTTTTGCACAAGGGAATAAATTACAGTTTAAAAGAAAAACATGTATCTCTTAACTGTGATTGTGCATTTTTARTTGTTTAGGCTCTAACAAGATTGAATTAGGGTTTTATGCAACAATATTAACCATAATCCTAATTGTCTATATCATCATATATAGAGAACAATGTCAGCTACATCTGGTTCAACCTGCTCCCTATATCCAATGATTTTTTTTTTTTTAACTTTATTATATGGGTGTTGGACATCCGATGAATGTCCGTCCCATTCCCAACAAGACATCCAAATCTTCTGCGTCATGTGCCCAATGATTTTGTCGAGCCATATCATTGGATCACCGATAGACTACATGCTATAGAGTGTTGCCACATTGACATAGGTCGCTGACCATAAAGTCACAATTCAAACGGTGTCTACATCAGTTGTTTGATGATACTTTAACATGTCTATGTCACAATAATGACTGCCACCATCGGTAAAACAATTTCTTGGAAAATTCCACGTGGAAAATCAATGTGTCACAATAATGCCACTGTATGATTGTCGTAATGATGGCGATTTATTGTGATGAACATCTATTTTTTAAAATCTATCTACAACTACCACATGGAAGTCAGTGGCATCAAATATCTGACATAAATTTATGGCAATCACGAGTATGAATAAAGTGATGCAATGACTAATTGAGGGAGTTTGTTGGAAGCTAGATGAGGGGCCGTCAGATGGGCGTTGGAACAAGTTCGGAAAATGAGGCAAATGCACTAGTGTGAGGATCAAATCCAAAAAGATTCTTTCATTTCAAAACAAACTCATAATGAACTCAGCTCATCATGATTTGAGGGAGACAATCACTGTGAGGGAAGTGGAGTTGATTGTAGGCCTAGATCTTCCCTCTCTACTTATGAAGCAAGAATTAACTTGGTACCTTCAACTGAACTCGACACATGGGATAAGGATGCAGAAGGACGCTTAGCTTCAACATATTATTACAAGCCTGGTAAGGACATGACCAACTCGAGCTCTCATCTATATGTCTCAGATGCAACATACGAATAGGTTTGGGAAGGAATGTTTTGAGCCGACTTGTAGGCTCCTTGCTAGAAAGTTTTGGGTCTTGCATTTTATATCCCTACGTGATCTGTTTCACCTTATCCATTTGTTTACTTAAGATATAATGGCACCTTGAGGTAGAAGGCATGGTCATCCAACTACTACCCATTCCCAAGTTGTCAACGCTTCCAAATATGCGACTGATTTCTACTCTCCATTTGTCCCTGCTGAAGCTCAGGCAACCATGAACGCCTTGGAAGGGGAAGCTCGTCTTGTTCACAATTTCAAGGAGGCCGATGAGGTGGAGGAATAATTCTAGATGTGGGCTGTACCAGATCCAAAAACTCCATCTTCTTTCAAACGGTTGAACCCTATTGGCACACTAAGAGTTTGTTAGATTTGGGGTTGTTTCCTAAAGATGAGGACTTTAGGCAGCTCAAGAGCCATATGGAAGATTTAGAGATTAAAAATTCCTRTATCATAGAGATCCTTTCATGGATTTCRAATCGTTTCGGCATGAATTTCACTCCCCCATACAGACACTACTTAGGTCCATAATCTWCCAATGCTACTGCCCAAAGGAATGCCTATGCTGCTGCTCACCAACAGGTTTCTCACGATCACTGGTGACAGATRTTTTAGTTTTAGTTTCTCCTTTTTCCTATGTTTTCTATATTGTTATAAGCTAGCCCAAGTTAAACAATTGTATGAACATGATCGAACAATTATTTTCCAATCTTTAAAACATATGAACAACTTATTGTCCTGGTTTCCCCATAAGGGGAAACTTTTTTTGATTGCTCAGAGACTGTCATGGTCTCCTAGAGCTAGATTTGATATGCTATGTTTGTATATTCTGTTTATATTTAATACAATAGATACTTACCAACAAAAAAAATATTTACAAGATATATCAATATCAAAACTATCATAATAAATATTACTTTGTATAACTTAATGTTTAAAAATAATTTTAATAACAACTACTTACCAACAAAAAAAAATATTTACAAGATATATCAATATCCAAAATATCATAATAAATATTACTTTGTATAACTTAATGTTTAAAAAGAATTTTAATAACTCATCACTGTAGATGTAGAAATCATTGTGGTCAATTTGCTTCCTATATTAATCATTAAGGTTTTCTTTCCTTATTCAATCTGCCCGTATTGGAAAAAAAATCTATTTTAAAATTGGCATTTTCGAAAATACCATCCCCTTACTTCTTTACTTATCCGGTGAAATGTATGAAGACGAATTACATGTCAGTATGAGCTATGTGAGTATGAGCTTCATGTGGGTTACTAGTCCCTGCCGTAGGAATAGAGGGACTATAGCAATCGATAATTCGTTGACTTCATATTAGTTTGTCCTTTGACCATTAATATTTGCATATTATCTATTGTTGGAACCAGGGAACTAAAAACATCGATTTTTATATAATAAAAAGTACCATATTTGTCATGATCTGATTGGACAACGAAATGGAGATCTTATTGTCAGATTCTCTATTCCTAATCTTATGTATGTTGGCATATCCAAAGTATTTGATCATATATGGTATTTTTGAATCATATATTTTCTTATGCATTGGTCGAAGGTGGATTAATGCTAACATTAGTTCGAATGTTTGGTTTAGAATTTTCTGCTAGGTAAATTTATGGAAATGTTTGATATGCTTGCATATCCAAAGTTTGGCCTTCAAATACATTCTCTACTGTTCGAACTATTGTTTTTTTTTTACAAGAACGGGTAGAGGGATTTATATTATAAGGTGGACTAGCCACTGATGCGTTTACAAAATGACATTGCTTCACTGAGCGACTGCCTGTATGGAGCTTATCAGTACTCCTGAATACACTAAGCTTGGACCCTTACCTACAGAAGTGACTCATTAAACCTGCGATTACAGACTTATTTCATGCCTTGACTTCTATACAAAATGTCTAGTTGCTGAAGAAGAGATGAGCTCGCGTCAGACAGAGCGACTGGATTATTTTTTGGGATCCTTCTTCCACTCGTTGTTAAGCTGGGACATTTTAAATTCCAGCTGACCTATTCTTTCCTCAAACTCTTTCTTTGTATGCTTGAGTTCTTGATGCAACTTGCTTAGTTCTTATATAAATCCGAACTTTGCAGTGGTGATGTCTTGTTCCAGCTTCTCCATCCTTCTGCCTGCTTCTGAATCCAGATTCTCTAGAAAATCCAGTTGGAACTGTAACATTTGTTTTAGATTCTCCAGCGTTGAGTCCATAATCTTCAGCCTTTCCTCCATGCTTGGATTGTTACTGGAGCTTGCTGCCATTTCTTGATGCCTCCCCTTCTTCGCGCAGCCTGATTCTTCAAAGACGATTTCATAGGAGAGATTTGCGTAGGACTTCCTAGAACCTGTGGTTGCACCATTGATTTAAGCTCGCCTTCCCTGGCCTTCATCATTTCGTCCTGAATTTATAATATCAAGAGGTATGGCCGAGGTGTTCCTCTGTCCCCTCTCTGTCTGAGATCCGCTCGCACTTGGTCCTTCCTTTACCCCTTTCAACCAATCGCGTGGCCCTGAACTGACTGAGCCTGATCGCTTTCTCTTTCATCCTTTAATCCTCTCTTCCACTTGAAAAATGAGTGCGGGCTGTATCTCATGAGTCACGACAGCTCCACGGTGGACAACGACCCATTTAGATTCAAATTTCCCGGCGCCAAGAGGGCGCCTTTGTTGGCTTCAACATCGGCCTTTTCATTCAACTCTCTTAACACACGGAATATATTATATGAGCTGAAGCACCTAAGAAGGAGATGGATTTTGTCCAAAAGGTTGTTTAGTTTCGCACTTTGGGTTTTGGAACGGTGGATGATGGCTCTGATTACCAATCTGGAGTCTCCTACTATGACCAAGTTCTGGATCCCATGCTTGCTGG
>SNQJ01S0306748.1:0-10115 GCA_010110895.2 Picea sitchensis | reverse complement strand
GGGATATTTAGTCAACGCTACCTTGATATATTCAAATGATTTCCTGGCTTCCGGGTTCCACTTGATCTCGTTCCCCTTTCTTAGCATGCAGGTGATATGTTTTATAATTTTTGCCAGGTTCGGGATGAATCTTCTCAAGAAGTTTACTTTACCCAGAAAGGATTACACTTCCTTCTTACTGCGCGGAGTGCCAATTTTTCAGGATTCCTTCAACCCTGCTGGGGTCAATCTTAATGCCCTCTTTTGAGATAATGTGCCCCAACAACTTCCCTTCTTGCATCCCAAAATCTGATTTTTTTGGATTTAATGATATGTCGAATTTCCTGCACTTCTCAAAAACTTTCTTTAGATGCCTGAGGTGTTGTTCATCGGAGTTAGAGTATACTATGATGTCATCTAGATAGATCACAATAAACTTGTCCTTTTCATCAGTAAATTCTATGTCCATTGGCATATGGAAGGTATCTCCAGCGTTCATCAAAACGAAGGGAATCTTGGCATACATGAACATTCCCCAAGGTGTCGTGAAAGTCATATTTTCCCTATCATCCGGGTGGACCATGATCTGATTATAACCAAAAAAACTATCCATCATGGACATATTCTAGGACCCCACTACCTTTTGCAGAATATAGTCCATTTTAGGGAGAGGGTAGTGGTCCTTGAGGGACACTTTGTTTAAGTTTTGAAAATCCACACACAATCTTAATTCACCGCTCTTTTTTCTTACAGGTACCAAATTGGCCACCCACTTCGAAAACCTTAAAAAAATGATAATTTTAGCTTCAAAGAGTTTCTTTACCTCCTTTTCGATCAACGACAACAGTAGGGGATTTATCTTTCTCAGCTTCTGTTTGAAAGGCCTTTGGTCTTCTTTGAGAGGGATGACATGCTAAATCACGTTAGTGTCATACACCTTCAAGTCATCATAACTCTAAGTGAAAACATCGAGGAAGTCCTTCATGAGCTTGATGTAGTCTTTTTTTACCTTTGGACTGAGCATTTTCAATAATTTAATTATTTTCAGGTTCTCCTAAGTCCCAATGTTGCAATCTTCGACATCCTCATTGGTTGCAGTGATCTTGGGATTTCTAGCCACATCGTTTTCATCAAACAACCTTTCCAATGGGACTAGCCTTTTTGGGATGATGTTATTTTTCAGTTGTACTATGTCCGTTCCCACTATCTGGTTCTGGAAAGGGTCGTCATCACTGCGCGCATCTGCACTCCCATCTTCGTCATAGCAACACTCATCATCAATGTTCACATTAGAGAACTCATCGCTCATTTGGAGAAATATTTCTGCATGTTTGTCGTCCTCAAACACCTGCCAATATTTGATATTATCAGGTACCATCGACCTGTGTTTGACTTCGATCTCGTATTTTATGTTGGGAAATATGGGGATTGTAAAACTCAAGGTCGAGGTGGCCAATGCATCGACGATCTGATTTTTCCCCCTCGGGATAGCCAATAGATCATACTCCGAGAATTATTCGAGGAGGTCCAACACCAAGTTTTTGTATGCTCTGAGCCTGGGGTGTCTAGATTGATATATGCCATTCACCTAGTTTATAACCATCTTCGAGTCTCCGTGCACTGCTATCCTCTTCGCGTCTAATTATTTCAAAACCTTCAAGCCCAAAATCAGTGCCTCATACTCTGCCATGTTGTTTGTACAGTCGAAATTGATTTTGTACGAGCAGAGTTTTGAGCCCACCTTGGGAGGTCTTATCCATACACCAACCCCTACCCCTTCTTTGTTGACAGTGCCGCCAAAAATCATGTTCCATATCTCATTTTTCATGTGGTTCTTTAGGTCAGTGCACTCTGTTGCTTGTCGCACGAATTCATCATTGACGGTCATGATGGCTGTCAGATCTTCCTCTTCAAAGCTCAGGTCATTCTAGAATATGGAGGATATGACCTCAGTGTCGACATAGTAGATAGGATGGTTATTTGGCTGTCTTACTTCTTACCATGTACTTTAGCATTACTTCTCTATATAACCACATGTCCTGGCCAAAGACATGAATGGTGGCATACAACATGTCCATTTGTAGAGTTCCCTTTAATTTTGCGGCCCACAACCTAGATAACAACATGCCAAACTTGGGGGGTATATCGGCCATGAACATGCCCATAACCATGTTCTTCGAATGGATTTGGGCCAGCGACACGACTAGGTCTTTGATGAGTCCCAGACATTTGAATTTCCTTGAATTGAAACAAAAAATGTCTTTATAGGGTTTGGTAATGTCCAAACCCAACTCGTCCATGATCTCCTTTGGCATGAGGTTTTGCGACGCACATGAATCCAACATGGAGTTATGCAGGGTCATGTCATGGACTTTTAGATTGACATAGAATGAGGAATGTCCTCAGTACCACTTGTCTCCTCAATGCGTAGACCAAACATAATAGCAGGGTGATCGTCTTGGACATTCAAAGTATCAGGGGTCCCTCCCATTTTTAGCATTTTAATAATCTTCTCCTGATACTCACCCTTTTTGATAAGTTCATTGAACGAGACAAAGATTTTGATTTTGGCCATTTCATTCTCAAAATTAAAGGGGGGAGAGACCTTTTCTACCTCTTTGTCGTACGTTTCCCGACTTGTATCTAGCACTTTCTTTGGGGCCTCCTCCTTTGACTTTGCCCTTTTAGCCGCATCCTTCGTCAAATTTTCTGGGTTCGGGCGACTTGTGGAAGGAGCATCCACTGGAGGTTTCCTTATGGGGTTTATCTGCTGAGTCTTGGTAGGCACCTTCTTGCTCCTGAGGTTGTATTGTTTTTGAAACTACATAATGGCATTGTGATAACCCTTTCTGAATTCTTCTATCTCCTAGGAGAGTGTGTCATATTTCTCGAGCATAATATCTTCATTTTCTCTCATGTCGCTCATGTATTTATCATGTTCCCCCTTCGTCAAAAACACCCATGTTTCCTTGTCATCACAACAATGCATTTGGTCTTCGAACATCTGATCAAAATCCTCATCTGTGTAATTGTTTTGGAATGGAGGCCTTGTCTGTTGGTCTCCCTGGTCTCTTTGCTCCCTCTATCTGACCTGCAGGACCTGACCCCTTCTGAGGTTCTAATTTCTAGGCTGGGGGTCATGTTGTTCCTAGGCAACAGGTCTAATTGCCATGGACATTATTTCCATCAATTTCTCCATCGTCTTCATCATCAGGTCGAATTTGTCTTCCGAGGACCGAGATGTCGATGGTTGTGCATCCCCTTGGGGATTCTTATCTCCTTTGTTGAATCTCTTCTTGATTTTCCTCGAATACATCATGTTTACCTCGACTTCGATTGCATCATTCATCATGGCATCTAGATTTTATTATCTTCTTTCTCTCAACAACAAGGAGAAATCTCTGTCGAAGGAATCAACACATCGTTGGTGCGCAACCCCGGAGGGTGGCTAGACTTCTGCAGGAATCGAGTTGTAATCCCTCATGAAACGGGATGAGAATTCTTGCATCGTCTCCTCTAGTGCCCTCTTCATATTATTGTACTGTGTCAGCAGCTGCAAAGGGTTCTTCTTGTCTCCCCATCTGGTAATGAAAGATGTTTCGAATGGGGAGAAGTCTTGAATGCTTGCTGTTGGGAGGGCTTTGAACCACTTCCTCACCTCTCCTGAAAGACTCTGCACAAACAATCTCATTTTTTCGTCTACATATTCCACTTCCTATAGGTCGACGAAATCATTGAATCAATCCAAATGCCTTTGGGCTAAAACGTTCCCTTCAACATCGAAAAGCTTGATTCTCTAGCTGTAATTTTGAGGCAGATCATGTAGTTGGGCTAGTAGAACAAGGGGGGCAAATTTGGCAGCCATGGCTCTAGGAGGGTTAGGGATTTGGGGGATGTTCTTAAGTATTATATCTTGGAACCTTTTTTGGTTGAAAACTATATCGTTCAAACTGGTTTCCGACTTAGACCTGAATAGGGTTTGCTCAAAAAGGGCGTCAAAATCAAGATTGTCAATGCTTTGCACGTCGTCTTTGGGTAAGGACAAGATTTTGTCCAGGTAGTAGAATGGATCTAGTGCTTGCTCCCTAGTCCTGCACAGAAGTTTCTCGGGGTTGTACATAGGATCTATAGGATTTGGGTAAGGATTTTCTCTGGTATAGATCATGTTTGGAGCCATGGTTCCTGAATCATGCTACTTTGCGCTACTGGTATTTTTGACTAGAGTCACCAGGGTAAAAAATTTCAGCTAATATATAGGTGTTTTTCCCTTTGTTACCCTCAGGGGTAAAAACTATAACTTTAGTCGTTATCCAAGGGAAAATTTATTCAATTTCGTCCTTGACAATGACGCCATAATGTTAGCATTATGTAAACTTTGTTTGGATGAGAAACGAATGCCAGAGGAAACCTACAAACCCACTTTGAGACCCAAAACTAGCCTTTCGGACCTAGAGAGGGCTCTCTCGGGAGACACTACCTCAACGTGGGATATGGCTTTAAGCTGTTGGTTGGATTTAACACCTTTGAAAAATAAGTTGTAGTTCCATTGGTGAAAGAAAGTAAGACCTCGGGCTATGGAGTTGATTCAAGAAAACGATAGAAACAAATGACTCGATGACTGAACTTGAGAGGATAAAATATAAGCGAGCAACATTGTTCAGATTAAAATTTTTGTGTGTGGCAAGGGGGAAAAACACAAGAAGCAACTCAGAACATTGCTAAGGATGAATTCAGAGTTAACTTAGAGGAAAACAGTTTGTCTAAATGGTGTGAATCCTAGGGCGCTGCGAAACGAATCCCAAGTTCGAAATTACATTCCTATTTAGACAGAAATAGATATGAATAAAGAATACAGAAAGTACGTACGCAAAGAAAGGAAACAATACATCCAACTGCTACAATTAGAATCTTTTCATTAAAGCTTCAGGACTTTTGCATTAAATTTCGATCGAGCTCAAACTACATTCAATAGTCTCTGTCTACACTAGTTTTCCAACCAACCTAGTTTACATCGAAAATATAAAATATATCGACGAGGGCGTCGCTTGGTCTACCTTTCTCTCTAGATAATATCCCTAGAATTTAGGAAACTGACTGTTCTATGTTAAATGACCTTTCTCATGACGCCTTTTCCAGGAATAGAGAACCACTGTATTTGGTCGCATCTTAACTGCTTGTATTTTTCCACGGGGACTTGGTTACCAATAGGATTTCACCATGGGGAATGTGTCAATGCCTTCCCTCGACAAGATATCTGAACAATCAATTATTTTTTCAAACTCTCGCCATCCACTGTAACAACCTTGATTTCTGATGCACGCTCATTTGCTGGGGTGCATGTGTGGCGAATGACTACTGATTGTCGTGGTCATTACCAAAATGACAAAACCATCTAAGGGGGTGCCTCTTTCAAAACTGTCAATATTTGTGCCACATTTGAAAATACAAGAATAAACTCAGTTAATCATGTTTCTTCTGTGCGCTAGCAAGCTCTGCGCGGATTTTCTCCTCGACCGCTTCACATTCTCTGAAATGCTTCATATTCCTTTCTTTTGGTAGCCTCTGTGTTTCGCGCAGCTGTACGATTTTTTCTTTCACATCTCTAAGTTTTCTCTTGAGCCACATCATGTTTCCTTCATGACCTTGTGATGCTGACACTTCAAGAGTCTTCGCTGCTAACTGTCATCTGAGTTCCCTATTTTCCTAGTAGAGATCGGTGATAGCGAGCTACGCTTGCTCCAGTTGCTGAGACGACCCTCAAACATATGTGATCCTCATTCCTCTTCATCTTTATCGATTTGTACCCCTGACAGGTTCCATCCAAATAGCGTGCATAAGTAATTCTTCGATAGTCGACCTTGCGCGCGGCTCGCTTAGGACTCGGGTTTCCCCAAGCTCCTTGTTCTTATTTGGCGTGCCCCTTCTCAGGGGTATTCTCTATTGGGGGGATAGGGATTCCAAGGTCTTTCCTTCCTTTGCAGTCTCTTCCATTCTAGCCTCCACGTAGTGTGGCATTACCCTTTCCGCGGATAGAGAGAAATCTCCTTTTGGATCCTTGGGGATGCCAACTGTGAGAAAGAGAAAATCCCAACTGCTCCCCAACCATATTAATTCCTCAACTACCCAAAATTTAATAAGTGAGACATGAGAGAGCTTCCTTTTTGATTGATCCACTTCGTCTTGCACACTGCTTTCCATCTCCTAGAGACTCTGGTGTAGGAAAAACGGTATATTTAATGGTCTCCTTCTTGTGAAGTGCATAAACAATCTAATGTGGTACGAATGTATCCTGTCAAACCTCCCTTCATAGGTGAAATATTTCTTAATTACTCTAAGAAGCTTCTGAAAAGGTTCCTGCAAATATCTGCTCGGGACACCTGCCTCGACATTCCCACCTAAACAATCCTGCTTGATGAAATCTTCATAGCACAACACGTCCAAGGGCATTCCCTTAAACCATCTCTCACCGCACGAAGGGATATTTGTTGCGGTTGACATAGTTTTCTCGGTTACCTGAAAAATGACACCCGAGATCACCGTGCAATATACATCAAAATAGAGCGCGAACTGCCTGACTAGTCTTATATTGAATCCTTGATTTTTTTTGCAAAAGGCCATGCACCTGAATTGTTCGAAGGACGCTCTGAAATTTGGATCTTCATTGATCAACATCAAGTTCTGGGGCTTAGGCCCAGTGCCTCTGCTACTTCACACACCCTTCTTTATGTTTTGGGAGTTTTCCATGGCACAACTTGTATTTTTCCTGCGCACGGTGGATTAGGAACAAGCCCAAGGCAGTAGTCCTTCTCAACCTGGGCTTGTGAGAGAAATCTACAAACAATGCATAAGATTGAATGGTGAATGGACCACATGCAAAACATCCAGAATTTATAAAAGAGCTGGTGGGGGGTAGAAATGTGTCAGGGGAAACTGAATTCATGGTGATTGGATGTTTCAAATCACACTGAAGATTTTCCGTAGCATCTCTGCGTGAAGAGTACACTTCGGGGCATGTAAGGTACAACTGATAAGGGTTGTAGGGCATGTTTGATACGAGTGCCATGAGTTTTCATTATTTCAGCCCTTATAATGAGCTGATGATGGTCATTGTGCTTGTTGATGCAACTTCTATTTAACAACTTGCATCGTCCCTCAACACATAAAACTTCCTTTCTGATAGGACCTGACTCTTCGGGAACATATGCGTACCATTTATGCATGTTTTGACTCTGACATCCCTTCCCGACTCCAAGGGACAACCGACCACTTGCTGACTTCGACCCCTTCATTGTTCAGTACCTGATTTCACATGCTTTCACACACAGGCCATAACTTGACTAAGACCGACTCTAACTAAAAGGAAAATGACGGTGCTAACATTGGAAACTTTGAATTTTTTCCCTTTCCATGTCTGCTGAAGCCATTCTTAGCGTTCTGAGTTGTCTCTGTGAGTTCTGAGTTGTTCTTTTCCTTCTATGGATCCTTTTTGGATCATGCCTTCCCACTGAGAGATTTTTAGACCACCAAAATATTTCATCAATCAATAGGTAAGTGAGGGAAGAGTACCCTCACTTTTCCCTTCTCGATCCACTTTGCCTTGCTTGGATGTGTGCCTTTTAATCCTACTCAAATATAATCAACATAACCCCTACGTGAAGTCCTCGTCCTCCTATCTAGGATGATATCTTCCTATAGATCATCCAAGTACTTAGGTGCAAACTCATCAATTTATGGTATTGAAACTTCCTCGTCTTGATCCATGATCATGGGAAGCTCAAAAAGTTTCAAGTTCTCAACGTTCACAACTGAGTAAATCTGCATATAAGGTGGAAGATCCAAACGAAAAGTATTGGTACCACTTTTCTCCAAGATAGTGAAGGGTCCATGAAAAATGGGATTGAGTTTCTTTCCTTCACCCTTCAATATCTCCTTGCTGATGTGAAGCCATACCTGGTCTCCAACCTGGAACCAATGATCAACCTTGTGCTTGTCATGCCTAGATTTATACTGTGCTTGAATTTTCTCCAACTGTTCCCCGACTACCTGGTGTATATGTTGGATTCTCTAGATGAACTTGCAGGCCATGTCCTCTGTTCATTCTTCATTTACATCGGCATCTCTCCCGTAAATCAAGTCCAAAGGAAACTTTGGTAGGTACCCAAAACATGTCTCAAAAGGTGAAATCTGAGTGGATGAATGTAAAACTCAGTTGTATGCATGTTGTACATAGAGTAACTGCTCATCCCATAACTTGGGACGCTTGTTGCAGTAGCCTTGAAGAAAAAGTACCACTTTTCGCTTTACCACCTCTGTCTGTCCATCGGTCTATGGATGGAAAGTAGTGCTCCTCTTCAATTTGGTGTCCATCATTCTCTACAAGTTATTCCAAAAGTCCCCAAGGAATCGAGTATCTTGATCTGAGATGATAGATGTGGGTAATCCAAAGTGAACCCAAACATGCTGATAGAAGAGATTAGCATTCTGCTCAACAATGATTTGTTTTTTACATGGAATCAAGATACACATCTTGTTGAACCTATCCACTACAACATACAAATAATCATGACCCCCTTTGTTCATTGGTAAGCCCCCTACAAAATCCATGGAGACACTTTCCCGTGGATGGGATGGAACAGGAAGTGGTGAGTATAGCCCCAGTTTTCTATTAGTAGGCTTACAAGTAGAACACGTCAAACACCCCTTTACATATTTAGTTACAATTGCTTTCATTTGAGGCCAATAACAAAACCTCTGCAAATGAGCCATTGTTTTTCCTACCTAAAAATTCCTAGACACAAGAGAAGTATGAGCTTCTCGTATTACATGGACTCGTTCAGTTGTAGGAATACATAGCTTTCCAAGAAGGTAGAGTAGTTTTCCTTGTAGACAATAGTTCTCTACCTATGCACCAAGGGTTAGATTCACATATAATTCTTTAAAATCTTCATGGATGGCATATTGTTATACATAACCATCATGAGATAAAGAAGTATTCTTCAAAATAACAGAATCGACAATAGCAGGTCTAGAAATCTTATCAACCACCTTGTTACTTGTACCCTTTTTATACTTGATTACCAAGTGAAATTGTTGTAGAAATCCAATCCACCTGTAGTGTCGAGATTGATGCAATTTGGTATGTTCTTGAAGATACTGTAAGGGTTGGTGATCTGTATGTATGATTGTTTCCTTCCCTAACAAGTAGTGCTTCCATTTCTTTATGCTCTGGACTAATGCATACAACTCTTTATCATATGTAGGATAGTTAACAATAGCTTGGTTAAAAGTTTCAGAGTGGTAACAGATAGGTTTATGATATTGCATCAATACTACACCCATGGTGTATCCGATGGCATCTGTCTTGATCTCAAAAGGTTGTTGAAGATTTGACAGTGCTAATATTGGTGCGATATTGATCTTCTCCTTCAAAATATTGAAATATTTTTGTTGCTTTCCTTCCCACTGAAAAGTGTTCTTCACACTGGTTAAGGCATGCAAAGGAGCTTCTATAAAGGAGAAGTTGGGAATGAATCTCCTCCAATACTGGACTGCACCTAAGAAGCTTCGGACTTCGGTTACACTTTTTGGCTCAAGCCAATTTACAATTACATCAATTTTGGAAGGGTCAATTTTCAATTGTCCTCCTCCTACAATATGACCTGAGGACATAAGTGCAATCTTTCCAAATTCACATTTAGACATCATTACATACAAATTTTCCCTTTGCAAAGTATCCAATACTTGTTTTACATGCCTCACATGTTCATCCCAAGTCCCTCTAAAAACAAGAATGTCGTCGAAATATACAATTACAAATTCATCTAGGAAAGGCCTGAATACATCATTCATCACACACATGAAAGTTGTCGGAGCATTACAAATCCCAAAGGACATAACTAACCATTCAAACAATCCATGTTTGGTTTTAAAGGCATTTTTCCATGCATCCTGTTCTGCGACTCTGATTTGATGATGTCCACTGCACAAATCCAATTTAGTGAAATAGACAACATTCTTCAATTGATCAAGTAAATCATCTATGCGAGGAAGAGGGTATCGATTTTTCACCATGATTTTATTTAAAGCCTGATAATCGACACACATTCACCATGTGCCATCCTTCTTTGGAACCATCA